>VYZP01039794.1:23992-35027 GCA_013400635.1 Hypocryptadius cinnamomeus | reverse complement strand
AAAAAAAAAAAAAAAAAAAAAAAAAAAAAAAAAAGAAGGAAAAAAAAAGGAAAAAAAAAAAAGAAGAAAAAATAAAAACCACCCTCTGCTCCATCGTATCTGCAAGTGGAGACATAGGGCTCCTCCAGCCCGGGAGCGAGAGCTCCCCCTCCGCGGCCCCCGCACCCCGCTCCCCCGCACACGCCCGGGCTCATTTGCCTGCGAGGCCGGTGCGGCGGGCGGCTCCCCCCGCTGCCGCCCGCGCTGCCCCCGCCGCCACGGTCAAGTTGAAAAGTCCTCCCTGACGGGCGAAAGGAGCCCGCTGCCTGCGGGGGGCACTTACCTGTGGAGTCCATATCGGGTTCCTCCAGCAACCCGCAATGCATGCTCTTCCCATGGACGGGACGGGAGCCCCAAGGTCCCGGGGTGTGCAGAGCCCCTATCTCAGAGATGCGCGGGGGAGAGGGAGCTGGGTGGCGGCGAGGGGGTGGGGAGAGAGGACAGAGGCAGATAGTTGGGGAGGGGGGGTGTAGAGCGGGAGAGAGGGACACTCCGTAATCCAGCGGGGCAAAGCCAGACCCGTCAAAATGTTTGCGGATGTTTCATGGGAAAAAGCATCATTTTATAGAAGCCCTGATGGGAGAAATGTCATTGATAGGCCAGCCAGCCTGATGAATGGCTGCTACTCAGATGGGGATGTGGCAAGGCTCAATGTGAAGCCCATTGTGATGCTGTTTTGAATAAGAAAAGCTTTCCTCCAAAAAGGGGGGCCTTAGATCTACGCAATCCCAACACTTCGACTTCCCTCTTCTATTAGAGCATTAGAAACGTTTTTCTTATTTAAAGTTCCAGCGGTCTTTCCACTCCTCCTTTCCCTCCCCCAACCCCCACCCAAGGTTCCTGGCTCATTACAGACCGAGATCAAAATTGGCTTAGATCTTCAAACGGGCAGTAGGTTTGGGGTTGTGCTCTTTGGGGCTGCCGTGTGTGCGTGCAGCGCGGCCGAGCTCCCCTCCTCCTCCTCCTCCTCCCGGTGGGCTCTGGGTTAGGAGCCTTCGCGGGCACATGGCATTGGAAGCTGCACAGCTTCCCAAATATCTTGTAAGCTTAGTTTATTGAAGGGAAAAAAAAAAAAAAGAAAAAGAAAAAAAAAAAAGGGCGATGTGTGTGGGTAGGAAAGGGGGGGTGTGAGAATAAAGAGAAGTTGCCAGTATCTCTGCTGCAAGCGATGCTGGCACTGCAGACCTGCAGCAGGGACTCCCGTGCGTCTCCCCGGGCCTCAGGGAGAGAGAGCAAGGCGGGGTGGGGGCCGCTCGCCACCGGCTTGTCTGGCAGCGGAGAGCGGCTGACCCGGAGAGCTTTCCATGGGACCGGGCGGAAAGCAGGGGGGTGGGAGATCCCGATTGCCAAGAGAATTGAAGAACTAAACGGGTGCATTTTCGAACTGATGTTGCCTCCCAGCTTTAGTCCGAGGATGCGAGGATCCTTTTTCGGGTTAGAGGATTGCGGGGGAGAGTGGGGCAGGACAGAGGCTGGAAAAAGTTGCTTATTCTGCATGCGGTTGTATGTGCTGGAAGTGGAAGTAAAAGTGCAAAGCTAGGGCTCTGATAAAAGTGGCTGGTTTAGGGAAGGAAAAGCTGTGATTAGAATATGAATAGAGCTCCAGGAGAGGAAGAGAAAGGGGGATTATAGCTGAATTACTTTGACCATGGACAGAGCCAACGTTTTCCACTCTTCCCCCCTCTCCCCTCCCTACACCCAGACTACCCCCCTTCCCTCTCCCCGTCGGGAAAAAAAAAACAACAAAACCACCAACTCCACACAGCAAAACAAGCGGCGAGGTTGCTAAAGAGGAAGCTCCGCGGTGCCTTCGCATCCCCAAGCGGGCCGGCGGCGGGGGATCCGGCGGGGCATCGGGGCCCCTGCGGGCAGGGCCGGGCGGGCACCGGGGCGGCCCTGCGCACCCCCACAGGCCGAGTTTTGGCGCGGGGAGCCCCCAGTGTGCACGAAGTAAAAATAATACGGGAGAGAGACAGTGCAAAATCGAGTAGGCAGCCGGCGAAGAAGCCCTCGCGGTGGCGGCAGGGACGCCGACCTGCTCTGCCCGCCGCGGGGATGTGTCCGGCAAGGCGGGAGCAAGGCCTGGGTGGCTGATGCTTCTCCGCCCTCTGCCCTCTACCCCACCAAAAACCAACTCCAACCCAACGCAAGGGCGCTGCTCCTTCCCGACGGCCATGGCAATCCCGACGGGGAACTTCATCTCTCCGTTCCCCGCAGCAGCCGGTGCCGCGGGGCTGGCTCACCGCACCGGGGCCCCGACGGGGCGGGCATGGCCGGCTCTGTGACACCGCCTCCCCACGACGGCGCGGCCTGCGGCTCCTGCTGCCGCCCCGGCCTTGCCCGGCAGGACCCATCGCCCCCGCCCCGGCCTCCTCGGGGCTGCCCGGCCACCGGCTGCCGCCCCCGCGGGGCTCTGGCCCGGCAGCCTCGCCCACACCACCCGTTTCGGGGAGCCTCCCGCTCCCACAGCGAGTGGACATGCTTAGTCCCGCCGCTAAACGCCCCTGCGGGCCGTGCCGGTGGGTTTTGATTGTCACCGCCAAAACGGTGAGATTTCCCCACCTTTTAATGGGTTTCCCCCCCACTTTCTTTTCCCCCAGGGCTTTACCGTGCATGATGCAAGCCCTGAGGGGAGCCCGAGGGAAGGCCATGGGTGAGGGACCCTCGGGGCCAGCCTGCTCTTTTCAGCAGAGCCCCGGGTCCCATGCGGGGGCAGAGGCCCCTCAAAAACCTCAGGGACATTTTTTGTCTCAGAGCAGGGCTCGTTCTTCAAGGGGTTTTGAAATCCGCGTTATCTTTAAAACCCAGGCGATGCCGGCGGCGCCGCCTGTTCGCGGGGAGTTACCTGGTGCCCCCATGGCTTCCAGCGGGCGGTCACAGCCCTCGGCTGCCCCGGGGCTGAGGCGCCCAGCCCCGGGCCGGCACAAGCCCGCGGGCACTCGCCATCCATCGTTCCATGGCGCGGGGAGGTGCCCGCAGGCAGGGGCCTGGCTTTTGGAAATGTGGAACACCTGCCGTGGCAGTCGCAGGGGACCCATCACGGGCACCCTGCACCTGTAGAATTTCACCTTCACCGTGTAAAGCTTCAGATGCTTTCGTGTTGCTGGTATTTCAGAGATGAGCAAAATGAAAACACAGGATTTGTGAAGATAGGGATATACTCTTTCTGGGGGAGATGAGAAGGACGGGATTTAGCACAGCCTGGATGTCTAGAGGCTTGGGCTGTTCTTGGACAGGGTGCAAAGGTGTACGGTCTCTGTGGAGGATGATGCGTGGGCAGGATCAGCAGCAGTACTTTCGTTAGACCAGAGGTACCTGCTGCGATGTGTTTACTCCCTGCCTCTCCAGGTTAGTTCCTGTCCCCACATTCTCATGGAACATGTCAACGCTGCTGCCTTCCGGTTTACCTAATCCCCCCTCAAGTGTCTCAGGTCACCCCAGCGTACTTCATAGCTCCACTATTGTTTCTTGTTTGGGTTCTGCTTACCTATTTAAACAGAATCTCATGCTTCTGGATATCGCATAGCACACTTTTTAAAGTACTTTATTCTTCTGAAAGCACAGAGTATCTCCTGTGCTGCAGGGTGGCAGTTTTCAGATGGAAGCACTACAAGTCACTGGCTACAGTTTTTGATTTAATACAAGGGGCAGGTCTCAGCAAAAAGTATACAACTGGGAATTTTCACTCCAAGTTCTTTCCTATGCAGATCATCCACAAGCCATAAAATACATGGAGATTAACCCTACACTGCATCAGATGATGCATTTTTAGTGGAGAAGGAATCTGCTGCTATTGTGAAAAGAATACTATCTTTATTCAAGAAAGAATACAAACTTTTGTTGGTGCAGGAAGGGAGAGCAAGATCATCAAGAGAAGACACATTCCAGGCTGCTGAACAACTGGATGCAAAGCTGACATACCAATTTAGATGACCAACAGATAATGAGTTTCTTTTGATGGTTTAGCAAAACAGAGACAGAGTGGAAGTATGACAGTTTGTATCAACTTACCATCCAGGTATTTTGAGATCTTTCAGAAAAACACATTTCTAGGACTCATTTACTCTACAGCTGTCTGTGCCAGTAGGCAGTGACCACACCTTTTTTGACAGAAAAAGCTCCTTATGCTGGTACTACACTCTGAGCATCTGTACTGAACTCTAATAAATATTTTGGGGAAAAACCCCAAGAAAAGCATTTTCAAAAATTACTGGCAGAGGAACAAAAATAAAATATAAACCGTTATATAGTAATTTAGCTAATTCTACTTAAAGGCAACTTTAGGCTGAATTTGTACTGAAGTTTTCCCATAGATTCCCAGGGACACCAGCTGGCATTAGTTTTAGGAAGGGATGGGAATTGCTTGTAAAAGGAGTTACATAAGATGGCTCTTTGCAATACCACGGATCTGAGTTCAGTGACTCAGGGGATCCTTCTGGATCCGATGTATCTCTGTGAAGGTTGTAAGATTGCTGGCAACAGCCAAACACACAGTGACACTTCATTATTTTAGCAGTGGCCTGCAGTCTGTGAGTGGTTCCATATTTTCTTACCTGAGCCAGCAGCCTCCTCCTCTCAGTATGAACCCATGCTTCCGTCAAACCTTCCTTCCCAGCTCCGTTCCTGTTTCTGCTATCTTCATCTTCTGGGCAAATCCCATGGAAGAAACAGAGAAGGATCTTGTTTCTGTACTGGCTTCTCTTTCCCACTTCCTCATCTTTATTACCAGAACAGGAAATGTTAACTTTATTTTACATATATTAACACCCCTGAGGAAGCTATATGTATAGGTGAAGGACAGGATATGGAGTAAGCTGACAGATGACTTCTGGAATCAACTCTGTCTGTGCTTGGTGGACATGATGCTGACAGATGCAGGAACTGGGAGAGGAACATCAAAAGGCTGCCTAGGTAAACAAGTGCACCAATTCCTTCAAAAGCCTTTAATTGACACAAGCACCACCCGAAAATGGCTAGGGCAGACACATATGCAGGTATCTGGGAGAAAATTAGCAGAAGAGCAGGGGCATTCAAATGATGGATTGCACATGCATGGGGCAGGAGGCACCTTCCTTTTAGTTGGAAAGAAATGTAACATGAATTGCAGCTGGCATGCTGTAACTGTAGACATTTCTGAAGCCAAGTTTTGTTGAAGATGAGCACAGTCAGCCTTAGATGATCTTCTCTTATTAACGACTGTGAAAGGAATTTTGGTCAGCCCAAGCTCTCTTCTGTTTATAAAGTAGTGCAGTGACAGTGCTGCCAGAAGAGACCAGTGGAAATATCTGGTTCACACTGGTCACTGGTCAGTCTGCATGGAGGAAGGGAATTCACTCTCCTGGGTAGTATCAGCATCTGTAGGAGTTGAGAAGAACCACTGCCCCCAGGGCTGCTGACCAGAACGCTCAGCCTGGGAGACACTTGCTGACTTGAGTTTGAGAAAAGGGCAAGCAGTCATCGATTTCCGAGCTTACACCAGATTTAGCTGGCTTTTGTTGAGTGTGGCTGGTACTAGTTACCAGAGGATTTGTACTGTGTGTTGGAAAAAGAGCCAGCCCTAAAAGCTATTATAGACAACAGACACAGAAAAGATCCATTCCAGACTGCATCTCAGCTGCCGAACAACTGGATGTGAAGCTGTCATATCCTTTTAGATGATCGACTGATAATGAGCTTCTTTTGATCTGCCTGGAGCACAGAGAATTACCTTCAGTGCCTGCCTCTGACTGGCAGGGGGAGGCTTGAATGCAGACTTTAAGTTTCCAATTCGGGGAAAACTGTTTCCATTATTAGAACATAATTTTAGCAAGAAATTAGAACTTTGCTGTTAAGCACACCCATTTCTTTCTTAGTTTGTGAGCTATTTCTTAGTTCATAATGTTTTATTGTCAAGTAGACAATAATAACAGTGTACCGTCTGGAATGGTAAAGCATATGCATAGGTCAAGGAGCTCCCCAAAACTCAGGCTAGTGAAAGACAAAGGCTCTGCTGCAGCTAGCAGCAGGGAATTGCTTTTGATTTGGATCTAACATGCTGTTTTTATACTGACTGGGAGGAGGGGATACAGAGACGCACAACAAAGTTACTGAAAAATATATGTGGTCACTGGAACCACCTCAGTTACCTGCCTCAGGAAACACACAAATAAAGGGGTAACTGCAGTTAGGAGAAATAGACAGTTGTTTTTCTCCCAGCAGCAAGATGCAAAGAGCAATGGGCAGCTCATGAGCTTGGAAGAATTTTTTGGAAGTTGGAACAAAGGCCTAAGTCCATTTGCTGGGTAGACAACAAAAAATTTTGCTGTTGATTTTGAGACAGAAAGAATAAAGCCGTATAGACTGCTTTTTAAAAAAAGCCAACTTCAAAAATTCTCTGTATTAGCTCTGACCTAGGTTTGGAGAGTTTAACTGAGAGTTCCGGTGTTTTGGGATGTATGTTCATATGTAAGGAAGGCAGAGGGGTTGTATTTGCCTCCCAGGTTCATATGGCGAGTTCTTAAATGATTGCAGAGAGGCAACACTGATTCATGCAGTCTTCACTACCTGAAGGCACAGAGTCTGACTGGGGCCACATATCCAGGGCAGAGTAAGATTGACAAAAGTAATTGTTCTTACTCTTGCACCTTTCTACCCCTTCCCAAAGAAAGGAACCCCCCTTCCTCCACTGAAACTGGTGGGCCCATGCTGAGATGGAAATATTTAATGAGAAAGATGGACTGAAGTCAGAACTCAGTTCAAACATGTTCAAGTTCCTAGCAGCATTTAGGCCTAAAACATGGGTCCATTTCTGGGCTTCTGAGCCTTAGACACAGAAACTGGAATCCGGATCCTCACCGTGCCTTGCACACGTTAAGCCTCCCAGCACTGGTCCAGATAATAGCAAAGAGTCACCATCTGGCTGGATTTTACGGTTTGATGAAGTGCTCAGTTTTAAGGCAAGCACGTGTCTGGCACCTGGGGACTGTGGAGCCCTGATCCCAGTTCTGGCACAGTTTTTCTGTGGCCCTGGGCAAGTCACGTCCTCTTCAGAGGAGGGAATTCATCAAGTGCCCCATGGCCCTGCTGAAATGGCAAAGGGCTGTAAAACAATCCTCAGCTCCAACGGGAGGAGAGGCCGGCTGGAGGGGCTCTCAGCAGTGCTAAGCCAGCTCCCTGCCACAGCTCCAGAGGTGCTTGTGCTGAGACACGGCTGAGGAGGGCTCCTGTGGGAGGGCTGCAAGCCAGCGACCTCGTTTTGAGGCTTATGCTCCCACTCTCCAGGGCCATCCTCATCCTCAAGAGCCTTGGGGCAAAGTACAGACACATTTTTAGCCCCTCTAGTTTTGTTTTGCAGCTGTGTGACACCAGTTACTGTCAGGCTTTACAGGTGGTCTGAGCAGGGCTTGCAAATCCATGTCAGGTGCACAGCACTTTTCATTAGTTTGTCATTTGTTACCACTAACCAGTGAAATATTCTTCAGTTTTTACAGGTTTTTAATTATGACACCAATTTTGCTATAAACCACAGATATTTTTCTATTTACCATTGGAAAACATGAGAAAAGACACAGTAATTTCTCATCATCATGAGTCTATGTTTTTCATTGGTTTTCCTCCCTGTTTAAGCAAGAAATAAGGAGTCCAGCAAATTAAAAAGCTCTCTTTGCTGCACATTGAAGCTTCTTTGTAAGGAAAACTCTTAACGAGATTTGGGCATTACAAACAAAACCAATTGTGCATAGTGGAAGCCCTTCCTTTACTTTCATCTTAAAATTATTACATCTCAGTATGCCTTTATTTCATAATATATCCTCTTTGCCAAAATTGGCCAGTCTGGTTTCATTTTCCTTTACAGTTTGTTCTTCTTATTTCTCTGTTTGGATAAATTTACCTTAAAAAAAAAAGTTAAATACCTGTAAGAGTTATGTACATGATTTGAAGTGAAGCTATTTCTCTGAACTCCGAACTAGTGACCTGTTTTGCTCTCACCTCCAGGACTGGCCAGAAGCCCTGTGCTTTCCTCTCTACCCCATAGCATCCTGCAGCTCAGCCCTGGCTTCATTCTGTTTCTCACAACCAAACAGTAGGGCTGGACATGTACAGTATTCATAGCATTTAACCCTTTATCTGCAAAGCAAGTTATAACTTATACTGCATGGAGTTAGGTACCTTTTGCAACAGCAGCACACACCTCTAGCTCGTATCAGAAAATGGATTGCATCTGGCATTTCTGCTGGGACTGATGCTCAAGACCCAGGCACTATTTACATGGAATAAAGAAGTTGCAATGGAATGGAAACCTTACGGTACTTTTCTAGCTACAGCTCTTAGAGCTAAAGCTTTCAGATTTTGTCAGGTGTTGTTCAGAATATGGTATCTAATTCAGCAGTTAGACAGTGATGGCAGGGTTGATCTGGGCAATACCAGCTCCAGCAGTGCAGCCAGGAGCTGATATAAGACCTTCTTTCTGAAGGCATACACAGTATAAAAAGGGGGGGAGGGGAGGCTGTCTGGGAAGATAATTCAAATGGCTGCAAGGATGAGGCTCACCAGAGGAAAGTACTGTGACAGCTCTGGGGTTCTGTATTTTACCTCATCAGCCCATGCATTGTAATTTTTTCCTGACTATAGTAAGATTCCTTCAATGAACTGCCACTTTGACCAACCATATTCCAGGAAACCATAGCTATTTGTTCTGTTTCTGCTGCTGGTTTTGTAATGCTTATTCCACTGCCAAGAGATGACTTGCAGGTGTCAATTATGATGGAACATAGGCTGCCTCCTAGAGATGTAAGAAGTAAGCGTCAGAGTTTCAACCCAGATCTGCACTCAAATAAGCCTCCAGCACAGGCACAGGCTTAGGTCCGGCAGCAGTGATGTATCAACACAGCCCATGTAGGTATCACCAGAGCAGCTGATAGTGGGTGACCCTCACATTCTGCCAGACATGTCTAGTTTCTATACTTACTGCATCCATCATTCTTAAGGCTGCTCCTTTCTTCCTAAACTCAGCTATTACAGGATATCCTTCACCCTCAAAAATCCATTAAGTCCCATGCTTTCATCAGCTTGAGGTGAATGAGCTGCAAGGTTACTCCTCAAAGCTGCACACAGACCTTTTCTCTCAATGAGGTTACTCATGAGAGAGTATGAACATTCTTTGTTTCTCTTCCATCTCTGCTGTAACTGCTTCAATTTCCACACGTGCAATATACACATTGCTTAGTCTTTCATGTCCTGCAGCTCTGACCACCCAACCCAGGACACCACCTGGGAGAGGACTAGGGAGTCCTTGTCCTCAGCAGGTTTCCATGGTGCCCCCCCAGCAGCCGTAGCCTTAGAGGCTCACTCCCTCTGCTGGTGCTCCTGAGCCGCAGCTGGGCCATCTCAGGCACCAAAGCAGAGGTTGTTCATTCGGTTGAGGCTTTTGGTTAACCTCTTCCTCCAGTGTGGAGGATGTCACTCTCTCACTCTCTTAAAACTCTTTTGTAAATAACCCTGAGCTGTTTGGATCCTGGAAGAGGTGCTTCAAGAGCTTTTCCAATCCAGCTGTGCTGTGTTGACATCTGTGATGTCACCAGTCCAATTGCAAGAAAAATGGGGGGGAAAAAAGAGACGGAAAGTAGAATGTATTTCTTCAGGCTTGGTTTTTAAGCCCAAACACAAAAGTTTAAGTTTAAGCAT
Organism: Hypocryptadius cinnamomeus; assembly: GCA_013400635.1. Lineage (NCBI taxonomy): Eukaryota > Metazoa > Chordata > Aves > Passeriformes > Zosteropidae > Hypocryptadius > Hypocryptadius cinnamomeus. The sequence continues at coordinate 25,325 of VYZP01039794.1, read as the reverse complement.
TTTGTGGAAGGCTAAAAAGAAATCTTCTCAGGCTGATACTCATCTAAGCTCAGAGCTAAGAGAACAACAGCAACACGATTGCATGAGCAGTGTCAGGACCAGCAGGATCGTCAGGGTCAACACACCAAGTTCAGCCATATGAGGAGCCAAAGAGCATCTCAGGACTTCTACATCATAGGCAGTGCTCTGCATCCTCACTGACCCACAGTGCTGCTTTTCACTGAAGGAAGTCTATGCATGTTGATGTCCTTTGCTTAAAAAGTTAACTGCATGCTTTTTTGAGTAAGGGCTCATCAGTTTAGAGTACTAAATGATTCTTAGTTCTAGGCCTTAGACCTCATAAAAAAAATCCAGCTGTTCCCTTTCTAAATCATTTCAGGTAATTGAAACCTGCTTCACTGTCATTGAAGGATTTGTTGTTCTTCATAGATTTGGTTTTGTTTTGTTCTTAAAATGTTTTGGCTATGTTAATATTTTTAAAAAGTTCTAGAGTCCTGTGACAGCACACTAGGTAATGATCATTACCTAGTGTTTGCAGCCTGTCTTTTCAGGACTTTGAGCCAGTGTATTATCAGATCTGCTACCCTCAGTAGGAATGGAATGGATATCAGTGTGCTGTATCATGCACTTGCTACATATGCAGTTACCTCCTCCCCTGAACTACATGGAAAATGCGTACATTTAGTTGACAGCAAACTACCTGTACAAGCACACCACTGCCGGCACACAAATGCACCTGCATGTTGAAATCTCACTCAAAATGTCTGATCTCAAGCCCCTGAGAAAGTAGTTTCATTTCTCTAACATTGACACCATATTAGAAAATTTTAACGCTTTAATGAACTGCTTTAGGAACAGAAAGTGGTTTAGACATTTTAACACCTTACCATCCTTACACAACTGTCAACACAGTCAGCCAGTATTATTTAAAACATTTATTACAATGGTTTGGAAAACATTTTTAACCTCTATGAATAAGATGTGTATTTAGCTCTGCTTATGACCTAGCCCAGCAAAGACCTTTTCAAACACAAGCATGAGATTTTTTGAAGTGATCCAAGTGCTTTGCTGGACCATGGCCTTATTCCTCAATTCCCACGTGTCCTGTTCATGACTAATCAAGGCTTCAAAACTGCTCCTAGTGTATGACAGCTCAAAAACAAGGAGGATATGTAAGAAAGATTTCCTACTGTCTTGCACCTCCCCTCACTCAGGTTTTAGAGTTTATTCCTGTTCACCAAAAAAACTCCTAGTTTTTTGAAGCTTTTTGAACGTTTTTTGAAGTTTTTTGAAGTTTTTTGAAGTTTTTTGAAGTTTTTTGAAGTTTTTTGAA
>VYZP01039794.1:281-23953 GCA_013400635.1 Hypocryptadius cinnamomeus | reverse complement strand
TGGAAAACATTTTTAACCTCTATGAATAAGATGTGTATTTAGCTCTGCTTATGACCTAGCCCAGCAAAGACCTTTTCAAACACAAGCATGAGATTTTTTGAAGTGATCCAAGTGCTTTGCTGGACCATGGCCTTATTCCTCAATTCCCACGTGTCCTGTTCATGACTAATCAAGGCTTCAAAACTGCTCCTAGTGTATGACAGCTCAAAAACAAGGAGGATATGTAAGAAAGATTTCCTACTGTCTTGCACCTCCCCTCACTCAGGTTTTAGAGTTTATTCCTGTTCACCAAAAAAACTCCTAGTTAGATATGCTGGATTTTCATATCATTCCTTGAGGTACTTTTTTGCCATCTTTTTCATCTTGTTCATTCATTGTACTTAGCAAGTTTTAGCCTAGGTATGATGTTCATGGACTGCAGTTCTTGGAATAAGAGTTTACAGGCATAAGGTATGCGCAGAGAAGACACGTGACATGAAGATTTGCAGTAGTGGCACCTAGGGAAACAAACAAAAAGTTAAGAGTTGGTCAATAACTTCTGCTAAAAAACCCAATTGCCACTAGCCACTGTTGTTTCATCCATCTGCATTTAAACACTGGCCACAGTCCTAGAAGCACCAAATGCTTGAGACACATTTTAGTGCTTAAGTCATAGCTTTAAAGTCCTTAAATAATCTGACAGAAATCAATAGGAGCTTAATGTTAAACCTGCACTTTTCTAGGAGGGCAATCACGCAATGCTCAGGAGCTAACAGGACTGACTTCTGCTTCTTCAGCACTCACATAAATGTCAACAAATTCAGCACTGCATAGTGACAGACAGGAGGTGAACAAAGCCAAGTGCTTCTGAAAAAATGGTTAACGGTCCAATTTCTGTGCTACATGTCTGCCACAAAAAGAAGAGTCAGGAAGAAAGAAGGTTTTTCATATGCAATTTCACCCTATAATGTCTAAAATCATTACACTTTCCAGAAAAGAGGCCCTTCTCATCTTACATCTTTAAACTTTAGTCAGCATACAAACTCAGCAAAATTGCTTTTAACACATACTCTTTGTGCTCTTTGCTCTAATGATCTTAAAATTCAGAGAGAAAAGGATTTTATTGTCAAATAGATATAAGCATGACCATATAAGGAATAAATAAGCTAGTCAGCCATCTTTACAGTATCGGGACTCAAATTCAATGGTGGTAGAAAATATTTCATATAAAAATCCATTTCCAACCTCCCTATTTCTTCATTCTCCTGTATATTAAATTTTCTGGTTTTGGAGAGTTGAGAACGCCACTCCTTTGGGAACACAGAGTGACTCAGCACTTCCTAATGGTTTAACAAAGCTCCTTTTTTTTTGTTCCTGTGTTTCAAATTTATATTTCTGCCATAAAGTCATAACAGTCTGAAGATCCAATTAAGGAAGAATTAGCAAAACTCCTGCAGGCTTCCATGGCACAGGATGAGGCACACAGTCAATGCAGGTTTATAACTACTCCCCTAGTCCATATCTATAGGGACAGGTACATTTTATGGTGAGAGGAAGTGACCTACATGGGAGCTGTTCTCCAGCAATGGCAAACAAGCAATTGCTCTCTGTAGGAGAGACAGAATTCCTTGCAGGCCCTGGAAGCCTGATGAGACACAACTCCTCTGCTATGAGCACACCTGGCATCTGATTACACCTCCTAGGGACTGAGGAGCAGAGACTACTCACTGCACCCAGGCTCAAAGCTATACCATTCTGGGCCTGCTTTGTACTTGATGGAGACCACCCAGAAAGGTGCAGTAAGCACAAAACTCAATCAAACAGAGATCACAGAAACAACTACATGAAAGACCATTTAGTATTAGAATTGACACTAAAACTGGTCAAAAAAAGGCAACTGAACCATTCAAGGCTGAATCTGGACCAGAAATAAAATTTTTCTTCATGTATAGTTTAAGATGCACATACTAGAGAGATGAGAATAACTTAACATCAAAAAAGGACCAAATTTTGCTCATTGCATTCAGTGCAGTTCTGTTCCTAAGTACCTGTGCAACAGCTAAGTTGGAAAATCTGCATAAACCCAGTAAATCATAGTAAGTTTCAACCACTTTTTTTACAGGGACAAATTCTATCACTGCCACCAAGAGTCCTTCTTCCCTGTGAAAATACCAGTTCAGGCCCCAACACCAATCTGCTGTTACTATCTTGCAGAAAAAAGTACCCAGGGGCTAGTCCTTGTCTGAGAGGAAGGGCTCACCTTCCATAAGACAAGTGCCCTTAGTGCCAGCCACAAACAATGTTTCTAAAAGGTTTCTTGCAGCCATGTCTTATTAATGGCTGAGTCACTGAAAAGGCCCATTTGGAAGTTTCTCTTAATGACTTCGTCTCTACTGTGATGATCATTATAGGGCTACTTACCTCAGATAGTGGTAGACAGGATAAAATTTAGCAGAAGCTCTCTTATTGATTACTCTCACACATCAGACAGCTTTTCACAGAATCAGATTGCAAGAATGTCTGGCTCTGTCTGAGACAGTAACTTCTTTCACAATTATTTAAGGAGCTACTTAACTTTGCTACGAACTTAAAAAAATGGAATTTTATTAGCAACACCTTAAAAATAAAATGTAGTATTACTTCTAAAGTTCAAATTCCTAATTTTCTTCAAGGTACTTTCACTTCCTGTGGACTCCAAAAGTCTTCAAGGACTGCTCTGAAAAGTCAAGGTCTTATTGAAAAAAATAATTGAGCTACATCTGCATGTGAGATTTTTTTAAGGGCAATGCTTTACAGAGTTAAAAGTGGTTGGTTCTTTGACTAATGGCATGTCCTTCCTTTCACATTACTTCCTACAATTGTTATTTGCATTGCAGTAGTTTTAAGAGACCTGGGTCAGAAAAAAGCCTCCCTCCTTACACACACTGAACACACCCTCAAGAAAAACAGGACTTTCAAAAAGGGTTATGGCACAAGAGCCAGCAGGACCATGCCCAGCTGAAAATCACCAATTTCAGGATGCCCAGAGAGGGCTCATCTCTCCTCTGGATTACATGTGTTTACCCACCTCTGTCTGAACATCTGCTTCCCCAGGAGCAGAGCTGCTGCTGCTGTGAGCAGACAAAGGTGGTGCTTGGTTTCTGGCCAGAAGCCACATGCTTCAGAAGAAAAGTCTGACCAAGGGCAGAAACAGTAGCTGTCACCTTTACACATCTACAAACTGAGAATACACTTTCCTTTCCTACTTCATTACATCATGGAAAAATCACTCTTGAGACACTGAAGTGAATAAAGTCCAATTCCCTGCCCCTCCCAATAAATTGATGCTGATATTCAAGACGTGACAAGTTTCCAACTGTGGTTTTTTGAGGTTTAGAAATTAATCTTTCTCCTCCTCCTTTTAATTCTCTATCTTTCCCAACATAAATATTAGAGTACCTGGTAACTTGAATTTGCATCATTTATTTTTTCTTCACTTAGTCATGGGATACCAGGTCACCTGTTTTTGCAAAGCTTACAAGAACATTGTATCTCAAATTCCTATTGGCCTCACAAGTCTGTTTTCTGCCTCCCTAAAACAAAACCAGGTCAAAGCAAAACATCTCCCTCAGAGACTTCTAAGAGAAGTCTAAAGAGAAGTTTGTTTATCTTCCAATAATAGTGGCTATTTTCAGCATGCTACAGGACAACTTTAAATCTAACATCTCAAAATTGCTGGAGAGAAGAGACAGTTAAAGCAAAACCCAGTATGTTACACGTGGTGAGCTCCACACAGCTTTGACATTTAGTTTGATGCTTCCCTTACATGAAAAACCAGTTTGTTTTCAGGAGACCAACTGTGTTAGGTCTCAGAGTAAACCAGCAAGACCATTAGCCAGTCTAGAGACAAGGCATTCAGGCAGAAGCCAACTGAATTTCCAAACAGGCAGCTGCTTGTCTCTCAAGCTCCACCATGGGATCAGTGCACTTGCCTGATGATTTGAGGAGGAACTCCTTGTTTCACAAGATTACAAAGCAAAAGGCATTTGGCAGGGGGACAGCCAAAGAAAACCAAATGCATGGGATTGTGAACATCATAGCTAGAGAACAAGAAAGCAGGGGATATTACTTTCTTCTCCTATTTTTCTGTGCCCACTCTCACTCTTCAGCCTTGTGAGGTTCAACATGGGATTGTAGCAGGAAGATGTGTGACTAGCCCAGCCAGTATCCTCACTTCTGCTGGCAGAACCATCAACTACATTGACACTGCTGTTCTCCCCTTTTCAAAATACAGATGATACATGGGACTGGGTGCTTAGTAGTCCCTTGCAAGGGTGGGATGGAAGGTCAGCACTGGGATGGAAGGTCAGCAGACAGACTGAAGGGAACAGCCTGGGTGTGGAAGAGAACACCTGTGCCCCCACAACAGGAGAGATCCCTGGCTCATTCACTACACACTCAATTCAGTCCTAACTTCAGTTAGACCACAATAAAGAACCAACCCCTGTCACCATTTTTCCAAATGCCAATTTTGAACTTTTTGATTAAAGTGCATGAGATTGTTAATTGGTGCCTGGGAGCTCTTGGAAACTGAGAAGCACTGCAACCAAGAGAAAGGTTCTGTTACACAGAGGCACTTGACAACTTACCATCCAGAGTACCCTAGCAAGCCACACTGGCCACAAACATCCACTTCGAAGGCATCACTTGAAATCATCAGTCTCTCCAACAAAAGCATGCTGGCTCCATAACCTATCAAACAATCCCGTTCCATCTCTCCAAGACGTAGACCACCATCACGGGATCGACCTTCAGTGGGTTGCCTTTGAAATAAAGATTTGAGAAATGCAGTAAGTACTCCAAAACATACATTCTATGACTCTAGGCTGTCTTCAAACTGTAGGAACAACACAGGGTTCATGGACTTTACAAACCAGAGCTGCTGATCTCACAAATGTGTTGCTCCTGCACCTGCAATATGATGCAGTTCTGTAAGTGGCAACTGTAGCACCAGGCCACAGCTCTTTACCTTTCAGAATGCAGCTGAATAAGTGAAAACAAAAAGATTTCTAAGAATATTCAAGACAATCTGGACACAGATTTGGCACTCTTTCTTGAAGAGACATTATCATTTGTAGCTAACAAAATGAAACAATATTCAGCAGTTAATGAATCAATCATCAACCTAATGCTTCAGCTGAACTACAGCTAAGACTAATTTCTAAAATAAAGATGGTTTTGATCTGTGCAAGAACACCAAAATAAATCAGCAAATGGGTAATAGACATATTGCTAACTCATGACTGAAATGCTATTTTTTTTTTTAAGTAACATCTATCTAGTTTATTTTTTTCATGTATGATGGTTAATAGACTCATTTTGTGTTCTAAGAGTTTGACTTGTGTTCTATAGAACACAAGTCAAACTCTTATTTATTGTCTGGGGAGACTTCCTGTCCTTATGGTGCTAGAGGAAAATTTTAATAAAGCAATCAAGTATACATTAAAGATTTTGAAGCAAAAAAAATAAGGTACTGTATATAATCTAACATTCAGACTGCATAAGACAACCTTTTTATTGGGCATAATCAAAACTTTTAACCTCTTGTTTGTCATTCTGCAATTTCATAGTATCAGTTCTACTCTCACGTACCAGCTCAATGATATAGTACTTAGGGTTGGAAATATCAGAGCAAACTATGAAGCAAAAACAATCCTGAATTCCTACAGCACTAATATACTGCTTGCATTTTAATGAATATTTCCATCTTAGTATTCATATTCCCTGAAACATGACAGCAAAGAGAAGGAATTTAAAATAAGTTACTGAGTTTCACTGCTCCCTGAAAACTCATGCTTATATGCTGTTTCTGACACTTGTAGCAGTGCAATCCACCTAAAATATTCAATGACAGATCTGGTCCATTACTTCTGGAGTATATTTTGTTTCTATTATTTCTAACAACTGAATTTGTTAAGCTTACTAAAGGTAATAAAAATAAGATTTTGCTACCTTGTTGCAAATCACAGGAAAGAACTTATAAAAGCCTTCAACATCTAACAGTCTTTGTAACATGTAAAAACTAAGCCTAATTACCAGACCAAAATACCTTCTAAAGATGCAAGTTGTATTTGTTTTTAGGGACAAGTAGTTTCTCTTACTCTGACCACACTGGAACCTTAAAACGAATCTGCTTGTAATTCAAATTGTCCTTTTCATTCATATACCCTTCTGTTTTTCCCACTGTTGGGAGAATGGATAGAAGTTGTTTACACCCTGATTAAACTCCCCAGGGCCCCCTCCCCAGATGATGGCACCATCACTGTTCAGATGCTGTTTTAAAGGCTAACCCTGTGGTGAATGCAGTTTCTGTTGTGAAGTGCCAAGAGGCAGATTTTAAAAGCAGTTTGGACCTCCAAGGAATCAGGCATTTGCTATGGTGCTAGAAATGCCCAAGTTGTTTTTATGAACTGATTTCTATAATATTATTTAATACACAAGTCTGCTTTCAGAGGTTTCAACTGGTGTTGTTGTTTAGAACAAAACAGTTTTACAAATGTGAGCCCAAATAAAGTCTCACCCCAATTATGGCAGGATAAAACCTCTGGAAGTATTATGGGGCCTCAACTCCATGCCTAGACATGCCATGTGTCTTCCAACAGGGTGAACATTTTCAAGGCAGATGAAATTCCATTTAAAAAATTACAAAAAGCCCCCCAAACAAAAACATGCAACTTGAACCTTTAGCTGTTAAGTTTCACTCCCACTGTCTATGACCTCTTGGAAAGAAAACAAAACAAAATTCCGCCTACCTAAAAAGTAGTCTTCTCTAAAGTACCAAAAATTTCAATATTGAGATTCAGCCTTTGAAATGAGTCTATCTTCTGCTTCCTAAGATTATCAGATTCTTCTTTCAGCTCACAAAAGTTTTAAAATTCCTCATATAAAAAGCTGCTTAAAATGTTAAAACAGTACTTATAAAGCATCTGTGCTTCCCCTTTCCCACTATACACATGTACACTGCAGCTGTTGCCCTGGGCGACTAACTTCTTTCTTTATTCTAAATATAACATCAGAAAACAAAGCAGACTCTTGAAAATAAGACTGGGAATATAATGAAAAAGAGATATTTTTAATATTAAGGAAAGATGTAAGTTCGTAAAATCCGCAAATGCTAAATAAAATGCAGTGATGCTTTAAATTTTAAAAAAAAAGTGATCTTCATTCTATTCAACTGTTGCTTGTAAAACAAAGAAAAGCATAAAACAATTAACTTCAGTGTTTTTAAGCACATTAAGAATTTATTGGCATTAATTCTGCATTTTCTTCAAGAACAGTGGGTTCAGCTGAATGGTCTTATTCCTTGTTTCACTGGCCAGTGGGAGAAATAAGTCTGCCTCCACGGTCTCAGCAGATCTCCATGGTGCCTGCTAGGGAAAACAAGTGACTAGTTTGAACGGAGTTGTTTGCTGAACACGGATCTCCAAGAAGTGGAACATTACCTAAAAACCCTGCCTGAAGGAGGAGGGCATCCCATGCTCACAGAGCCCCAGAGCACGGAGGGAAGCCCTGAGCGCTGCTTGTCCCATTGCTCCCCTGAAGCACAACAGGACCTGGCACATCTGACATGTCCAAAGACACACAGGTGGCAGCTCTGACAATGTCCATCAAAACAGCTCTGCATGCAGAAAGCTTACACTGCTCTCTTGTAAGAAAAATTTAAAGTGGGTTATCTATTAAAAAGATCCAGCAGGACTGGGTAGCTGAGCAACACCACATATAGAACTGTCTTACACATTAATTGTCAACTACCCATGGCATTGAAATTAAGGACTGCATTTCATTTCCAGTACCAGTCCAGAGGGCAACATCCTGGTGGGTTTGACCATGTTGACAACGAGTGCAGCTTGACAATTCTGCAAAGTCTTGTTTTAATCAGAACAACAGCTAGAATCAGTGATGATCAAGAAGCTCAAGTATTCTGCCTTATTCCAGATGGAAATACAGCTTTGCTTTGTCATTTACAGTACATTTGATATATAATAAAATGCATTTCAAGACAATGACAGCCAAATTCCACGTTGGAAGCTGTTACAGGATTACTTTTAAAATCAAGAAAGAATGTTAGATGCAATCTACTCTCCAGGAAGTGCAATGGATGATAAAACAATAGTGAATATGAAAGCTGGCAATGCCGACTCTCTCAGCAGAGGCAACGGCAGTAACAAACCTTTAATTATTTCAGGAGAAAAAAGAAAATTCCTGAAAGACTAGTCAAGAGGCAGCATAAATTGAACATCCACTAGCTTTCCTGAAAGTCAAATAAGGAGCCCTAATGAAATAGTATGATGCTACTGACTGAACAAAGAATTTGGAGAAAGGAAGGGATAGGGGAAATCACACAACCTCCATCTTTACATATAAACATTATATTGACTTGGTATTTAGGTTTCATCTAAATTCAGTATCTCTGAACTGAAGGGAAGTTGGGAAGGCAATACAAAGGCAGATCAAGCAATTTGGGTAAGCCAGGAGTTCTAGTGAATCCTGTGTACTGTTAGCTAAGATAGAGAGTTTTCACTTTCATGTGAAGGACCAGTATAATGCTTAACGCACTGAAGAACAGAAAATGGGGCAGATAGCCTATTATTTGGGAATATCATTTATGTTCATATAGGCAAGCAGCTGTGGTTGTGCTACACCTCCTTTTCTCAATGTGGTTGATGAAAAAGTTCAGACGAGTTACAAAATCTTTTCACGATTTCTTTCCCAGTTCAACCACTGGTATTTATTTCCATGGAAAGCACAAGTTTGTCCTATAGACAGTGTGAGGTTGGAAAGCAAAAAGGCATAGAAAATAAGCAATGAAAAGCCAAAGAGGAAGACACCTCTGTATCAAGTACAGCAGAGACTTGCCCCTCCTTTCTCTAACAGCACATCAATAGGTAGAAGCTGCACTTAGTAAGAGCTGCTGTGCAGCCAGGCAAAGCAAGAGTGGTGGATCCTCACTCGATCAGAGGCATAAAAATAAATGAAGAATTAAAGAATACAAATCATACTTGTTATAGGGAAGAGTAAGGGACAGACATGACTGTGCTTACATCTTACAAACAGTACAAAGATTGCTATGGTTAGAATTAGTACAAGGTTTCAATGGTCAAAAAGAAAAATGCCACCATGCAGGAGGTGAGGTATAAGGGCCTACATAATAGCCCAGAGAGACTGGCAAAAGACATTTGGAATAACCTTCTAAGATTAGCTGGAATTTAATTTTCTGGCAATTTTCAGTAAATAATCCTATTGTGATGGAGAGAGGTGAACTAAATGACACCTTAGAAGCATTCCCAAAGCAAAGCCTGTGCCACTGAACTCTTTTTCATGAGCAAAGAAAATCAGAAACTTTGAACATGAGTGCAAGGAGACACAAGACCTTGGTTTTAAGGAGAAGAAGTAAGTAGCACCAGTAAAACCAGGAGGCTTCAATTTCCCCAAAGGGCTTCTCGACGTATGTTGAAATATTAGACCATACTTTAAAATTTCTTCCTTCCACTCATAACTGACTTTGTTAAAGAAAAATACCTACAATATGAGCTAAAATACCTAACAAACCTCTTAAAATACCTATGATATGAGCAATTTGACAGGAAGGGCCCAGAGTGTGTACCGTGAATCAGAGATTATGTTTTTACCAGCTGGTAGCAGAAGTTTGAGAAGCAAACTCAAGTTTTGAACCACAGAGAGCACAGCTGAACATTCAGAACAACCTCCTGCCACAGTCAACTGTCAGAGTTTTTGTCTGCAACAATGTAATAACAGTTCAGAGCATTTCATGCCGAGTATCACAAAGTAAAAAAGTTTAGTTTGACAGCAATCAGTCAGCTGGGCATACTTCTGCATGTACACAAGAATTTTGTGCTTAGCTTGTAATAATACCTGGTGAGCACTGCTCTGGGTCCTCGAGCTCTTGCATGCATTTTATCCAACACCATGTGCTTCAGTTTCTGGTAATACACAGGACCAAAATAGATATATGCTTCCAAAGGCTCCCTGAAAGAACAAAAAGCAAAGCAAAACTGACAACCACTGTTAGCACACATCTACCTTAAGAGAGGCAAGGGTGTCATGTACAGGAGAAATGTGAAACAATTTGGAAATAATGAATCCTAGAAAAACGTGTTTGGGCTTTCTGGGCAACCAGTCTGAAACCTCTTCCAGGGAAATCTTCTGAACACAGGGGCAGTACACTGCCAGCACCACATGCTGCTGTCTCCACTGCAGCAAGGAACAAGTTCCTGAACCCTGGTCTTATGTGTGCAGACATGCTGCTACAGCTGCAGGTACCTGTGCCAGCTGTAACATGGTAAGCCCCTCCTCTGTATCTGTACTGGAGTGTTCCAACAGTGTCACCAGTAGCCAGGAAGGACTGTAAATGTCTCAGACTCTGAAGAGTGACTTAGGGTATCTCTGTTTACATTCCTTCATAAAGGTAAGCATATATGTAAGCAAATACATCCAGCATAAATGCTCAAAACATTCTTTTTGTAGGAGCACTTTAAGAAATTTGCATTTGCAAGAATTGCTTAGCACTGGTAGCTGTGAGCCTGACAGTGTCCTCATCCACTAATTCTCCCTGCACAGCACCCTGAGGCACAGCCCAAGGCCCAGATGGGTGAAAGCCCTCCCTAAACAGCAGTGCATCAGCACAGCTGCCCTGGCAGCACTGCCCAGCAGCTGCAGCCAGGGGACAAAGACTGCTGCCCTGGCTGGCACTGGGGGCTGAGATGAGCTGGGTAAAGGACTCTTGAGAACTGTATTTAGGCACTTCCATCAGCTTGAGAACATCTGTGAGCAGTACAGAGGGTGTTGCTCCATTCTGTGAGCTGGAGTATGGCTAAAGATTTCTGTGTTTAAAACACCCCCAACTGTAGGAAGAGTGTAAACACCTAAGGATCAGAAAGCAACCAGTGAAAGCACTCAGTCACTCCCAGCTAGCACCTTCACCCAGCTACCACCTGCAGCACTAAGAATGACCAGAGTTAACACTGACAGACTCAGCATGGCCACTCATTTGTTTGAGAAAAAAAAAAAAGAGGTAAAATGCAATGTAAAAACAAGCATGAGACAAGAGTATTATATCCTTTCAGAGTCATTACTGACATTATGCAGTGTTATTCCAAACATTGGCTATTGAAGAATATAATAAAACTTCATTAGACGTTTGAAATCCGCAAGCTTTCACATTCTTATGAAATCTGCCTTCAAATTTCATAACAAACAGATTGAGTCTGTGTAAATTGCCTGGAAAAAAGTATCAGTACCCTTAAACAAAGTCTCTAAATAGGGCACTTCAAAGCTGAAGTTTGGGGACGGGGGATTTTTAGAGCTAGATGATTTTATTCTCCCTAGGAAACATGATTAGTCAGATTTTTTAAAAGCCACCATGATATACAAACAGGAAGTGTTTCAAGCACCAGGATACTGGGTACTTGATAAATTCCATACAATTTATGGAATATGGAGTGAATAAGAAAAATAAAATTGTATTTCTGAAAAAAAAAGAGAAGCAACTTATGGAATAAGTTGGTAGGAAAGGCAATTAAAATAAAAAGTATATTAAAAAAAACTTGCAAAAGAGACCTAAACTTGCTTCTTCAGAAGAAGGGGACTGGAAGGATAATAAAAATAGCAGGAAGGTAGGATTAAGATACATTTTGGAAGGGCAGGCATGTGAAGCCATATGGCCTTTTCCTGTTCCTAAACTATCTTATGTTCTTTGAACTCTGTGTCTCAGAAGCCAGTCTGATCAACACAGCAGGAAGTTTGCAGATTAGAGTATTATGCCAGACTGAAACATTGTGTAATCGAAAGGAAAAAAAAAAGGGAAAAAGGAAGAAAGAGCACACACAAAATATTCCCAAGAACAGATGCTTGCCTCCAAATCCATATTTACAGTACTATTAAAGTCAACATGAAAATGCTTATCTGATTCCAAACATATGCAAGACTTTCTGCTGACAGAAATCTGAAATTTTTTCTATCTCTCAACAAGAAAGCCTTGGTTTTAAGCTTTTTTTTTTTTCCAGGCAGTAAAACTTGAGAAATTTTCATATGTACCACAAGGGCCATTCCCATTACAGCCATACATATACTAGCAATTTTTAAAACGTGGAACCAGAAAATGCTTCTAAGAAAAAAAAAAACCACACACTACTCTTCAGCCTCTTTTCTCAATTTCACAGAGCCTTTTTTCAAACAAGAGAAAGTTCCTGAGCTCTGAGACCTGAGAAGATTTTTCAGATGTGCCTCAACAGGATTTCCCCACTCTCCTGAAACACCTAAATCTAAAGAGCAGATTCTCACCCAGTGATCCCAGATGTTACATAGTCCTTCCCTAGGTAGTTATAACCATGGCGAATCAGATCTTCGCACACATCCTTAACCTTACTGCCGCCGAAAGCCGTGCCGTAGTGAAATCTGCCATCGAGCACCCCTGCCTTTCCAGCCAGGAGTTCAATCAGCTTTCCTACCTGCAAAAAAAAAGCAGAGTTAGCAGCCTGGTCACTGGGACAGGCACATTGCTGGATTGCTCACAGCACAAGTTAGTCAGAAAAGTGTCCCAGATGGCAGCCTGGGCTATTGCATGCAACAGGAGGAGTGGAAGAAGCCCAAGAGTCAGGAGTACTCCTGTGTGAAGGGGAAAACTGGACTCATCACAGGGTCTGGGAACACCCTTAAGGTACCAAGTCAGGCAGTTCCACTTCTTCCAGTTATCTGAAAAATGGGCAGGATCCGTGTGGTCTTCTGCTGTGGGAAACAGCCATGGAGACTGATTCGCTGCAGTGCAGCAGGAGGAACAGAAGGGAAGATGCTAACAAAGGAAGAAAGATCAGAGGCTGTATGAAGGAAGCACTGAGGTCCCACAAAAAGGCCAGGCAGTGAGGTGTTTAGCAGGCAGTGACTCTGCAGCACAGGTGCTTCAGTTCCAGGGAGGTGTGTATAACGTAAAAAGTTTTACAGGTCTGGATCTATAATGGAAGCTCCTTTCCAACCTTCACCTCACAGTCTGCCCCAGCCAGATTAGCGGGCACAGGCAATAGGGAAGGAAGAACAAGAAATTTTCAAACACAAAGGGTGCAAGCGAAGTATTCAGTAGCATCCCTCTTAGCTTGACACAGAACAAAATGGGAATGATGCACAAAGAGCCTGCAACCCTGCTCCTTTTACAGTAGGATGTTTCAAAACTGTGAAACAGAGGGCTGACTACTCAGAGCAGAGCAAGTGCTGGCATGAGGACTGGAGAATATTCTCAGTGAAATCACACTTCAAGCTTTTTTGTCTCTAGTGGCTGATCCCGCTCTCTTTCTCTCTTGGGGGACAGTGTGGTGTGAAGGGAGCAGCCCCACTCACCGTCATACGCGATGGGAAGCCATGAGGGTTCATTATGATATCTGGGCAGATCCCTGTATCACAAAATGGCATGTCCTCCTGAGGAACAATCAGTCCACACACCCCTGCAGAAGAGAAAACATTTCAATTCACAAAACAGCAAACCACCAGCAGGGCTGACGTTCATCACCAGATTTTCTTTAGTGTTTTCCTCCTCCTCCCTTTCTCATGGATCACTTTTTACCCACACTCATTACCATGACCAGTACTCCCAACCTGCAGACTAGAAGAGAGCCCTTGTGACAGGACTGGCAAAATTAGCATACCCTTACATAATGATCCCAGTGATTTGTGAGTTAGTAAATTAGGGAAGAAAGCTTTGGATCCTATTTTCAGAAGCAACTAGAAACTTCTGTCCAATCAGACTGGAATATCCCAAGAGAGACCCAGTTTTTAAAGCTGATGCTGTAATTTCCTGAAAGAAAAAATTTCAGAAATTTGGCCTCTTAAGTTATGCCTTTGGACATACGGAATTATTATTCATTTTAATTTTATTTATCATATGTATCTTTGCTAAATACTGCCAATAAAAACACATCAAATGGGACTTCGACAGGGATAAGTAGGGGAAAATAAATAAAAAATAACAAAGATTTTTTCAGGTAACATCTGTTTGCTGAGCAAAGACTGCTATCAATGAATTACAAAGTGCAATCCATTCCACAGGCTGCTTTTATTTTGTCAGTCCATGAACACAACCTGTCCCTTTAAAAGTTTTGGAAGCTTTTTTCAGTCTCTATCAGTACTGGATATAAAACAAAGAAACCCCTCCAAACTCTACAAATATTGCAGAAAGAATAAACAGAAACATGAAAACTCATTTTAAATATCCATCATGCATCTCAAAATTTTCCTTCCAACCCTTATAACTTTCTATAGTGAATTCTGCACTTCAACATACTGCAGCTACAAACAATCAAGAGATCTGACATTCAAATTCAGGTGCTAAAATGCAGCTGCTTAAGCCCCTACTCCTTTGAACCAAAGCTACTGTTTCAGCTGGACAATTTCTTCCAGAAGCCCTTAGAGCTGAAAAAGTCTGCAAGCCATTTGAGATCAGCCTGCTGCAACTGTGCCAGAGCATGCATTGGGAACAGTCCTGGAGTGGAGGGGGCTCCTGGAAGACTGAGGGTACTGGTTACATCCCTAAAAAGGCATCCCCCGAGCAGCCAGTTCACAGGGGGATATCGGCGTCTGCTCAGGAGGGAGCTCCTCTTCCACTGTCCAGGCAAGACAGGGATAGGTGCATGGGACAGTAGTTAATAGAATGAGAATGATAAGTATGGGGGAAGGGAGCAGAAAAAAACCGTCTGGGGCAAGGGTGTGTGTGCTGTTGTATTTTGTTTTTAAACCTATTGAAACTAATTTTCATTGTTCTACTGTGATAAATCAATAACATCCTTCCAGCCCTCCCTGCCAAGGAGCAATCATTTGCTGAAAATAAAAAAAAAAACCCAAAACAAAACAACTCAAACCAACCCACTATCTCTTCCTTGCACAGCTTTTCTTTTGCCCTAAAATTTGATACATAAATACTCTGTTACATGTGTGTTATTGTGCATACATTCTGCCTTATTTGCATTAACATCTAAGAAAGCATTAGGTTGCATCTGGACTTCACGGCACCTGTAAGCCAAGAATTAAATCTCAGCTAACTTAAAATTACTTTAGGCTCTGCAAACCTTTTATATGCCAAGCTGGTTCCCATAGCAGACAGCCACTGTGTTGTTTGTTTTGTGTGAAAGTGAATGATAAAAGATCCATGAAATCGACACAGAAAGGCAGAACAGCAGAAAGAACTGAGGGCTCTCCATCATAGCGGCTTCTACCCTCCGCTGACTTGTGTAACAATAGGACCTACACACCCAACTGCAGATCTAACACAGCTGTGCATTTCATTAGATGAAGAGCACTAGTGACACAAGTAAATAATTAACTTATTCTGGTCCGCTGACTGTGGTTATGAGACCAGTCATAGCTGACAGATTTTAATACAAGTTAACACAAAGACAGCATAATGAGCTTAGAAGTTAAAAACAAAATATTTAGACAGAATCCAGAAATGTGAAGCTTACTAGGCCATTTATAAAGTTTCTGTTTTACAGAGAGGGAAAAAATAAAGGGAAAAAAGAAAAAAGGGAAAGCTATAAAGCCTCAGTTCTAAGCTTCTGTATTTTAAGAAGTTCCTGAGCCTGTAGCAGATCTATAGCATGTCTGTGTGTATTTAGAGGACAGAGAAGCTTCCTCCTACCCTATGTTTTAACGAAGTTCATTCAACTGTTAAAAAAGCTGAAAGATATCTTTCCTATATACAATGCTACCTCTAAAAGTAAGTAACTGCAATTAATTAAAAATGTAAACTTGATTTTATTCAGCAATTGCTTGCTTTCAGAACGTCTTTAAGAGACTAATGCTTGCAGATCTGCACTTTAAGCTCCTCAATTTGCTACTTTTTTTTTTTTTTTTTTTTTTTTTTTCCAAAAAANTTTTTTTTTTTTTTTTTTTTTTTTTTGCAGCAAAGCAGTACCAGGCAAGCCAACAGCTGCAAAAAAGTGACCAAGTGAATTAATCCATGTAAGTGGAATTACCACTTGCAACTGGCCAATAAAACAGCAAAGGAGAAGAAGCTAGATTTAAAACAGGCTCAAGGTCCAAACCCTGTTAAAGTATGAACCACATTTCACAAATGAGCTGCTCAACTACACCCCATGCCATATTCATAAATACGGCACGCTCAAACTAGGAGGCTGTTTTGCTCTGTGGCTCTTATTAGAGATGAGAATTTCTTAATTGTTACTGATTTAGACATCACATGAAAATTGATCCTCAGCATTCATAGAGGACACATGGAATAATTTGGTTTCATTCACTTCCCTTCCTCTCACAATTTTTATATGCTGCATCTGGAATTGAGTAATACAACTTGAGACTAAATTCTATATTGCAGTGGCACTGAATGGCTCTCACGTATACATTCTGGTGTCTCATCTGGGACCAGAATCAAGTACTAACAACCAGAAAAGGCTGCCGACAAAATAAAAACCAAAATCTGTTTTTTAATGTGGATTAATAAGATGGTTATGTGCTCGAGTAAGAAAGCACCTAGCAACTTGCTACATCTAATTTCTTTTCATCTGAAAAACAAATTAAAATCTATAAAAAAAACTTCTGTGTGTCTATTTTATAATATGTCACCTTGGAAAGAAAATCAGTGAAAATGCTAAGAAATTATTTTACAATATCAAAAAGGAAAAAAACCTGGAATAATAAGCATGGCAGCTTAATGCAAGGGTAACAGTTTAAATTAGAGTAACCTTAAATCAGACATCCACAGTGGTTTAACATGCAAGTATAAAACAGCCATAGGCAGTGTTTTTCAATGCTATTGTATGGCAGCCAATAAATGACAGTCCCCTGGCTGGGCACAATGGCCCCCAGCCCCACACACGCTATCTGCATCAATGCTGACAGCATCTCAAACCCGTGTACCTCCACAAGGCACTGACAGCACAAAGAGCCCCTCGCCCCTGTACTTTTGTGGGAGTTTCTTTTCCTAATCAGGAGAAACTCAGGTTTCCAGAGCTGGTACCTTTGGTGTGGCTGCTTTTACAGTTTGCTGGCAAACACGAGCACGGCCGGACTAAAAGCGCGGTTCGGAGCAGAGGGGGAAGGGGCGGCTGGGAGGGGGCAGGGACAGAACACAACACTATGGGAAAGTTTTTCACCAGGCTATGATAAGGTTCCTTCTATACACACACATGCCAAATAAAAAAAAAAATCATCAAATAAGTCAAAACAACCTAATATAGAAAACTAATTACTAGCAGCAGGAGGGACATTAGAGAGCAAAGGAGACGAAATGAATAGAAGCAGCAGCAATACCAGTTTCTATCAGCAAGATAAAAAGAAGCGCATTGCTAAACGTGCTTGTTTACTCCTTCTAATGATACGGTGGTAAAAGAGCTAAAACTGACTTGAAAGGCCTCTATTTTAGCTTTGCCAGATTTGCCAGAATTTGGAAGCACTCTTGAGAAATAAGACAACATCACATAATTAAGCAAAGTTGCAGCAGTAACACAGCGCTGTATGTTACGGACAAGTGACAGATTTGCAAAAATTAGTAAGGCTGAACAACGAATGTACAGCTGCTTCAAAACTCTCTAATTACATACTGTGTTGGCTAACTAAGCATAAAAGAAGTCTAGAAGAAAAAAGTGCTGCATCACATAAGCTTTGTTCAATATTGAATCATTCACTGATCTATCATATCACTTGCTACATCCCATTTGACATAAGAGGTAAAGAACAGAATTAAAATTAACAGATAAATAATGCATAAGTAAACTTGATTAGTTTTCTTATTAAAAACATCACTCTAAATGAGAGGAGGTGCTAGAAGACAATACAGTTTGTACACTGCTTTCCCATGAGCTGCTGAATGGTCTGATGTGATAAATTTGCATAGTCTGAAGCACACAAAGAGCTGATTAATTGAAACCCTTACAATGCTTCTGGAAGCAGCTATTGTAAAACAATAACCATAGGAACTTTACAAAATACACATGGCTGAATGAGTCAAGAGCTTAATAAAATGCGTGTTCAGGATACACTATTTGGAAACAGAATTAGAGATTTTTATTCTGTGCCATAAAATACTAAATCACGCTAATTTCAGAAGTTCAGTTGAGGATTTACTGAAAAGGTCAGAAGGTTACCTGTTTGCTGCTTGAGATAAAAAATGCTGTAATTTTCCCCTTAAGACAGCAAGCTAAGCAGAGGTTTTGTTAAAAATAAACAGAAAAAAACAGTTTGGGAAGTTTTAGTGGCATTCTGACATTTTCTCAAATTCAACTTCTGAAGATAAAAATATGGTAAGAAATCCCTACCTTCCCTGATGCCTAATAATTACGAATCATCCGACATTCCTGCAGTCGATTAAGAGCAAATTCTTTTTAATGCCACTTCAACCAATTAATTACTACAAACCCACTGACATTCTATTAGAGATAAAGTACTAATTCTGACTTGTAACATGGGGGGAAATTACACAAGTAGCCATTTAAAACTAACATTTTATTTTAAACATTCTGCTTATCTGTACTGTACAAATGCCCATTAAAAGGGAAAAGGTAAGTTGATCTCCACTATGAAGTTAGGAAAGCAGATGGCAGATGCTCCAGCTAATAAAAATTTCAAAAAGTAAGCAAGGTCAGACTTTGCTAGATGAGAGGGATTGTCATGAAGTTTATGTAGTTGATAATGCAGTGAATCGATTTTGTTTTGATGCTAAAGAACATGGTTCATTTAGGAAAACAAAGATCATCTTTCATGAATTTAAACTTGCTTCCTTGTCTTTAGAGTTGTTTAAGTGCAGATACTTCAGAAAGGTTTAATCCTTTATCTTAGATCTTCAGCTATTAAAAAGCTTCTGTTTGCCAGTTCAAACAATCTCTTGCTTAAATACAGTTTTTCCACTCCTCAGGAATACTGTTCAGTATTGCTGCTTAGTTCTGTGATCTACAGGACCTTTGTTGGAGGTGTTAATCCTTTTTCACATGAGAGACTGAGAAATGTTCTTTCAGAGAAGTGTTATATTGCTTTTTTTCACATCAAAGGAGCCCAACTTTTTCCTCATTGTGACTTGTAGCAAAGCAAGAGGAAATCTGGAAATATAATAATTTACTTTGTATGGAACTCGGATGAAGCTTCTTTAGCTTAACAATCCTTTTGCCTTCTGTGCTTTGAAAAGTGACTTTGCTTGAAGAATACAAGATTAAAACAACAAAATAATTAACCAAAAGAAGTTTTTTTTATCCTTCTGGAAAATATATGATACAGCATAGTTGAGAACAAAGTCCTGCAGCTCAGAATAAACATATAACTACCAGAGAGGATTTATTTGTGAGACACTAGAAGCTCAATAACTTTACAGACTACAGAGACAGCCCCAGTCCCAAAGATCTTACTGCAACATCCAGTTGGAAGATGAATATGAAAATTAAGCAAAATATTTGCATTTCAGAACACAACACGGTGGCCTCATTTGTTTGGTTTTTTTTTTCCTTCTCCCCATATACTTCTTTCTGAGAAGCCTTGAAGGACAGGAAACCTTTTACAGGCAGCTTGGAAGGAGTATACTTAAACACAGACTCACGTGAAAAGAGGGTGTGGTGGAAGGCCAGAAGTGGCGACCCTTGCCAATACCATGTTGACATGTGAGAGGAAACAAACAAGGCAGCAAATACAGGCAGTGACATAGATCTGTGTTATTACAGAGGCCTACAAAATCTACCTACATATTTAACGAAAGGC
Source organism: Hypocryptadius cinnamomeus (assembly GCA_013400635.1). NCBI lineage: Eukaryota > Metazoa > Chordata > Aves > Passeriformes > Zosteropidae > Hypocryptadius > Hypocryptadius cinnamomeus. The sequence continues at coordinate 4,237 of VYZP01039794.1, read as the reverse complement.
TTTTCTGTAACAAAAGGCTAAAGCTGGTTTGTGAGATTTAATCTGCTGTATCCCAGACACTTTCTAATTCCTTTACTCTGCTTCCTTTTCTGCTCCAGTGACAAAGCAGAGCTCTGAAATACAAATCAATTTGGAATACAGGAAAAAGACCATCAAAAAGTTTGAGACGTGGTTTGTGCAATCTCTTATTTTGCACATATTTGATTATTTTAAACCCACGACTACTACGATTCCGTGAAATCAAATCTCATCTTCATGCATTCCTTCTAGAAAATAGATATATTCCACAAAAAAGACTGACAATACAGACAGACATACGCTTTTTCTCCTTCTCACTGAACCAAGGTACTTGCTAGTTTAAAATCATTATATGTTCAAATGGCCCTATGGCTGGCTTAAAGCTAACAGTCACAAATTACACTTGAAGTCGTAATTGCCTACATTCCAACCAAGATGATAGAATAAATTCAGAGCTAATTAAAAATTCATAATTAAAAATAAATAATAAAAATAAATTAAAATTCGTAATTAAAAATAAAATCAGAGCTAATTAAAAATTCTCTCAATAGAAAAAGTTGAACTGTTAGTATTACGATTTCTGTTTCATGATTGTCTATATTTTTCTGATAAGACTGATCCTTCCCCTGTTTGATGTCAGAGGATGATACTAGATGCAATGTTAAAAAGCTATCAAAGGAGGTTTTCCTTTTCCTTTTCCTGCCTTTTCTCCAGTTCTGCTATTGTCAGTATTGGCTTCTTCATTGTATTGTTAAACTGCAAAACAGTGAACTGCACTGTCCTTGTCAGTTATTTTTCTTAGAATCTATCAAATGTATCTTCTCCATATTCCTCCTTTCTCCTGTTTACTGTAACATCTTTTTCTATAATGCACTACAGGGCAGTGAACTGAGAGGTTTACTGCCAGGAAAGCTATGAGTCCTAGTTAAATGTAATAATTTGGAATGTGATCACTCCCCTGATCACAAGGGATTATTACTACAGATTGATGTATGGGACAGCTACAGGCACATGCCTGCAAACTCTGTAACACAACTGTTGCAATGCTCCCACTCATGTCTCCAAAACCAAGCTGAAAGGGACATTCTAAACAACTAAATAATTTGGTTTGGGTTTTTATTAGTATTACTATTATTATTATAGTCCCAAGCACAGATAGAGGGTGATCAGCCATTGTTAACCTGATGCAATGCCAGGCATAATTATGGGTGCCCTCAAAGTTTCCTACAGCATTTAAGGATACTGCTTCTCATTACCATGGGATTTCCACAGGTAGTTGCTTGCTCTACACTGTGACATGTCTTATGTGCATTTTGTCATATGGAAGGTCCTCAGCACCCTAAAGCCATATTGCAGCCTGTCTGGCAGAATTCTGTTTCCTTCTGTCATTCTTCCACTTCCACTCACGGTTCTAACATTTGTGGAGCACTCTTTTTATTATTTTTTGGAGGGATATGAAAAAAGTTCATTTACATTCTGTTCAACTATTCCAACTGGTGCACATTAATAGCCCAAACTAGGAGAAAAAACTAACCTACTTAAATTTTTCATGTAAATCCCTATAAATATTTATCATGATTAATCAAGCAGCTTCTTTAATATAATTTGGAGGCTTTTAAAAAAAATCCTAGTAAGAAAATTTGTCCTGCACAGTACTGATTGCATTATTATAAAATAACTTGCTGCTAAAATACTACATACCACTTATAAGGAGAAGGGTTTAATTAGACAAAACTGAAACTGTATCAAGAAATAGTCATTGCTCTAACAGTGCTCCTAAGTTTTTAAGCACTGTACAACTTCATTGTGTATGAGACTGAAAAGGTATCAGAAAGAGAATCTACACAAAATCTTAGTGAAGGAGGATCTTCCCTGAGAAAAGGAAGAATGGGGCAGTTGAACATTCAATTGCTCAACTCCTCCTGGTTGCCTCTGAAGCTCTTCCTCCCCTCACTTATCATAACTATCCTATAAGGCTGCAGTGCAAGAACTAGACTCAGTTTTATACGGAAAGTCAAGTATGTAATGCTGCTTCTTTACTTTTTTGAAACCTTCAACAGTACTGATTTCCAAATCACTTGGGAACTCAGTGGGAATAGCTTTGTATTTTTAGATCAAAAACCATCTTGAAAATACAATCAGGAAAAACATTTCAATGCTTACCAGAAGAGTTTCTCTTCCTTAATAACAACAGAAACAATGGAAGTATTTCCTGAGAATACAGAGCTTCAAAAACCAGTTTTGTGGGTGTGTGGAAAGACACAGTGGAATTACAGGTGATCTTGCAGAGAGCTGGATGTACTGAGAAAGGCTGTGTTGACTATTCTTACAGATAACACAAACTTGAGGCAGTATCTGGTAACAGCTGTCACTGTGATCAATTACTGCTTTCTGCATTCATTTTACCTCTTCTGATTGACAGGTCTGCTGTAGGTAGATGTCCTCATCCCCTAACCTGGACACCACAGAAATGTGGATTACAGTGGTTAGCTCTGCATCTCACCACAGGGATGCAGCCTTTCACTTCAGTTATACCTGGCCAGGAGTTATTAGGACAGGACTGCAAGGGGAGCAGGGGCTGCAACGGAAAGGATTTGGTAACATCAACCTCTTTACCTTCCCATCACATCTGACAAGAGACCAAGCAATGTTCTCAAGGCAAAATAAGACCTAAAAATGTAACAAGATTACAAAACTCAGGTAATAGCACAGCACATGCACTAACACAAAAGGTCATGCTTCAAATACTACAAATCTTGATTTTCCAAGTGTACAGAATGATGAGAACATATCAAAACCTGTCCCATACTGACACCAATGGGAACAAAATATGCTTTTAAGTTGGTTACGGTGAGGCTGTTTTCAGTCAATTCTTTCTTAACACCTGCTGCACACCTTCCAATTCTTTGAGATTCAGAGGATGATCTGATACTCATATTTTTTTACATTCAGGTCAAAGGGAGTTCACTGCTGTTTTTCAGCAGGTATTTTAATTTTCAGCAGATATTTTAACCTAGTAACAGTAAAACTTGAGAACTACATGCCACCAAGCAGCTTTCAAGTGGGCACTCATTTTCAAGTTTTGGTCTGAAGATCCAGAGCTGCTCCAGATGTCCCAGGTGTATTTTTAAAAACATTCCCTTTCTTTCTGCTCTTTGCTGGTGCACCCCTAGTTGTGTTCCTGATTTGCTTCCCTTTTACACCATGGCTCTGAGTTATCTACCTGCAGTCCTGTCTTTAGAACAGAATGTCTGCACAGACCTGCAAACTTCCCATTTCATCTCTCTTCTTTTCTGTCCGTTCAGAACGTCTCCAATCTATGACAACCCACTGACAAATCTATCACCTAAACCCAAATTGTGACTTCCAAAAAAACTCAACCAAACCTCAATTTCTCTGTACTTGTTTAAATTGGGGGCAACTATTGTATTTTCCAGATTCACAGATCAACCAAGAGTAATTTTTGCTAACACGTTTTTGTTTCAGAAACATCATTGCTAAATTAGGTGAACTTAACAAAAAAAAAAGGCATATGGCCTTCTACCACTGTATTCATAAAAGATCTCAACCAATCAAGGAAAACATACATTATGTACGTATAGTAGGCATATACAACAAGAACTGATTTTTATTAAATGGGTCCTTTACCTTTCTGCCCATGACGACTGCTAAATTTATCTCCAATTTCTGGACGTCTGGTTTGCCTCAGCAACATTTTGATCAAGAAAGCATCCTCTGCATTTGATGAAATCATTACTTTTTCAATGTAAGAATCAGTGGCACCTTTGTACCTAGTAAAACAAGCCAAAACATTGGTTTTACTTCTATGAACCAAACACAAATTACAGACAACTATCTGTGTCTTGGTAAGCTCCTGACCAAACTGCAATCTTTATGGAACTTACATATGAAGAAAAAGGATTTTATATTTATATATA
>VYZP01039790.1:7487-18968 GCA_013400635.1 Hypocryptadius cinnamomeus | reverse complement strand
AAAAAAAATTAATAAGATCTGCACATAGTGGAAATAAATCTATTATGGGAAAAAAAAGTCAATATTGTATGTCTGTTGTTGCAGAATTTTGATAGTGAAAATATTAGAGTGATTAGAATTTGATCTATCAAAAAAGCCTTTGAATAGATTGGCACAAAATGCAGAAGTATGTTATTTCAAAATTACAGGTCTTCACAAATGCAGTTGTGCAAACAAGAAAATGGCTTATTCTTGACATTTTTTGGTGGTCAGGAGTATTGCACTATGTACAGCATATCAAAAGCAGAATAAATTGAAAAGAATGTTACTTTTTTTCTCCAGTGCTGTCTTTGGGTTTCCTGGACTGCTGATAGTAGAGACTTCCTTGATTTGGTATTTCCCAATGCCTTTTTATTTCCAATTTAGAGTTAATTGGAATTGCTTTATACCTTTCTTGAGCACTTGAAAGTTTGTTTTAAACCCAGAGGGTTCAAATTCTGAATTTTATGAAGAGGTTAGCATATGCAAAAGTATCAGTACATACATTGTACAATCAGAACCAATGAGTTGGAGAAGACCTCTAAGCCCAAACCACTAACCCAGCACTGTTAAGTCCATCATTAAAGTGTGTCCCCAAATGCCACATCCACATGTTTTTTGAACTCTTACAGGGATGGTGATTCCACCACTCTTCTGGGCAGCATGTTCTCAATGCCTGACCACCCTTTTGGGGAAGAAATTTTTCCTAATATGCAGTTCACAATATCCTCTCCTGGTACAACTTGAGGCCATTTCCTCTTGTCCTGTGACTTCCTGCATGGGAGAAGGGACCAACCCCTGCCTCAGTACAACTTCCAGATCCTAACTTTTGAATGCAGACCAGGAACATGGCTTAATAAGAAGCAGTGAGGGCTTTTATTTTGCACACAACTTATTGCATACATCCCTGGCTGTGTGATTTACTGTTTTTTTTAAATGGCATTTGTGTTGCTGTGACTAATGAGTGGTCGTGTTGTGTCAGTGTGCTCACTGGCATGACTGCACTTGANGTGACTAATGAGTGGTCGTGTTGTGTCAGTGTGCTCACTGGCATGACTGCACTTGAGAAAAGAAACTGACTTGGTGCTAAACCTGATTATAAAGATTTTTGAATAATTGAATTCAACTTTTGTCTTTTAAAGTAATGTCTTCAGTGGTATGAGAACTCTCCCAAGGAGAATTGGGAGCTGCTGACTGAAATTTGTAATAGATTCTGTAATTTTCTGGCAGCAATTTCATTATTACAATTGATATTTTATTTACTGTTATAAACTTGAGCCACTTGAGAACAAACCTCTAGGGTTAAACTAAGTTAAACTAAAGAATGTTTAATTTATCAAAAATGTGGTTGCTTGTTATTTCTGTTGTATCTTCTTCCTTGTGTTTGGTAGCTATGGAGAAAAGCTCATTGCATAAAATCATTCTGAGACCTCAGTTTGTAAGGCTGTACTTTGTATGGATCCTCCTGTTAATTTGCAAGGAAGATTTATGAGCTTTCCTTTCAAGCATGCTGGCGGTGGATTTTAGAGGAAATAGCCCTGCTTATGAAAACTCCTAGCTATGGTGTCTGTATTAATGATAGGCTGGGTAGGATTTCTGGATCCCCTGTTCAGAGCAAGTTCAGTCAGATCAGATGACTCGGGGCCTTTGTCTGGCTGAGTTTGGATAGAGATCCCATATTCCATCTTCTGCCTCTTGTGTTGTAGCTGTGCACCTTTGAACAATTAGTTACACTTTCTCTGGTTTTTAGGTAACTGTAGATGTCAGTAAGATCTGCACTCCTTGTGCCTCCCAAAACTTTTCATAAGGTTGAAAACCCCCAAATCTGCCACTCTTCCCTCCAGCATCAGGTGCTCCAACCCTCAGTTACCTTGGTGGCCTTCTCCTGCTCTCAGTCCAATATATCAATGTCTGTCTCTTGCTCTGGGGTGCAGAAAACTCAGAGCAGCTCCAGATACAGCCTCATGAAAATGGAGTGCCCATGTCCCTCAGCCTGCTGGTAATGCTCCTGCAGTCAGTTTTTATTGCTGAAGGGCACCGTGCTGGCTCACATTCAGCTTGTGTCCATGAGGTCCCACGTGTCCCCTTCTGTGAATCTGCTGTCTAAGCAATTGACCTGCAGTCTGTACTGGCTCCTGTTCTTTTATCCCAGGTGCAAGACTCTGCATCTGCCTCTGAATTCCTTCTGTCTGCTGTAGTCCCTTTTGTCAGCACGTTGAGGTCCCTGCACGTAGCAGCCCTGACCTTCAGCATATCAGTCACTCCTTCCAATGTGATACAAGTTGGTACATGTGAAGTGTTTCTTTTAATACGTGTTATCTCTTATAAAACCAGCTGTATGTCTTTAATGCTTAGTAAGAGACTTTCACACTGCAAATTAATCTGACAGTGTTCTGTATCTAGTAATTGATGCTTACACATTACTAGTTATTGATGCTTATGAAGCTTAAAAAGTAATTTCTGCTGTTATACACCTTCTTCCCCTTGGTCAGTCTGTGATTTTTGAACTTGGAGAGGCTGAAGTCCAACTGACATCAAATTGCACTTAATACCTGTGGACTTCAGAATGCTCAGTTGTAGAGAATGCACCGTTAAAATTTATTTTCTTAACATAATCCAAGCTTCCTTGTGTTCTAAATGTGCTTTCTGATAATTTTGCAAGTCCCATCCCATTTTTGTTTGATGAGAAATTATAAAGTAAATTTCTTTATTAGATCATCCGTATATATTCTCTCTCTAAAAAAGACCCCCAAAACACATGATAAAGCCAACTAAACATAAAACCACCTTTCAGCTGCAGTCACCTGAGTTTGTGTTTTAAGATGAGGAATTTTGTCTCTTCATCTCTTCTCTGTTTTCCAGGTGATTAGTTAATATTGCCAAACAGCATGGGAATCAAAATGGATTCCTTCTGGATGTTGCTGGTAACTGCTCTCTGTATGCTAATTTGACCCCTCCTTGTTTCTTTAACCTACTTTATTCGTACCTCCGAGGGCTTTTCTCTTATCAAATGGAAACTTTGTTTTTCTAAGAATCTTTTGTGATGGATGAGCCCTTTGTTGAAAGCTGCTATATGTTCCATCTTAAACATACTTTGAATGGCATGTTACTGTAGCATATCCAGATAATTCTCCATAAGTGATTATATCTAAACACTGTTTTTCTTAAATCCTTTTATTCAAAAGAAGTTTAATCGCATGATTCATGATTGCTTGATGAATGATAAGTATTTAAAACTGCTTTTAGATGTGCAAAAGTTCATGACATTCAGCTGTTTTGAAGAGGTCTTGTATCAGAGGTGGTGACCTCATTGTGGTGAAGAACTACTTTTGTTTTGTTTTAGTGCTCTCTAGAATAACAATTAGATGAGGGAGAAGAGTACTCCTTTAGAAAGGAAATAAACCTTGTAAAAGAATAAGGCGTCTCTCATTTCTTCTAAGTTTTATTCTAGTTTATTAGCAAAGTGCAGAAAACATACTTGAAAATATAAATTCTCTAATTATGTACTGAAGGGCCTTTTTTCTTCTTGAGGAGTAGTTTTAAAAAGAATTCGTAGTTGTATCTTTGCCACGTGGAAGTGCTGGGGTCTTTTCCCCTCAAACAAGAAAAAAATGGGGTTTTTTTCCTATCGCTATATTTTTAAAAACTAATACTTTTCTTTTATCTGGCTGTATTAAAGCCATGAAAAGGCAGTGGTCTTGAGGCTTCTACCAACTTGCACCTAGCAAGTATTTAGTTCTGATTGTCAGGAAACCTACTATTTATGTTTAGCAATACTGCAGTGTATGGCATCATCTGTTTGCCTTGGCAAGGTTATGTGACGATACTTTCTGACTGGGGGTGAGGGGCAAGGGAGAAAGATAGATTGATAGAGACTTTCATGCCTTGTTCCTTCCAGGCTTTTGAAAAGCAGGAATGGCCCAGTTTGACAGTAGCCGTCTTGAATATGAGCAACTTGAGTGAATTTGTCCTCTGTTTTCGAAGGAGCTGTCCCTAGCTGCATTTACAAATGGAAGAGAAACATGTAAAAATAACGCTGTTGCTTTGGATCTTTTCATTTTCTAGTTTCTGCTATTTCTCATATGAAGTCTGTAACATTCTTACGAGTAGTAAACTGGTTGTAGAACTACCAGAGTCCTTTAGTAACTACGTTAGAAGTTTTTTGGTGGTTTTGGGTTTTTTTTTCTTTTCTAATTGATTCACTTCAGAGCTCCTGAAAGTTAAAGCATTGCCTCAAGCTAAGCATGATATTGGCAGGAGTCGTGCAAACTTCTTTGTGTAGTTTTTGCCAAAGAACCTCGTTCTTGACCTGAAATATCCCTGTTTCCAGCTGTGAGCTTCGTGAACAAACAGTATGAATTTTGACAAGCTGATCATTATTCATGCAGAATAATTTATTAGATCAAATTTTTGCTCCTAATTAGTTTCCGTTTGTTTTTTAACAAGCTTTACTTTGTTGTTTTCACTGCCTTCTTATCAGCTCTTACTTTTTGCCCAAGTCATTGGGTTGAGTAAGTAATTCTAAGAAATGACTGAAGGATGCAAGTGACATGTGACATTGCATTGTCTAGTTTAAATGTCAGATACCACATGTAATTTACTGGCTAAGAATATATTAAAATGCAACATAATTTTATTGGTACATGGAATTATTTGAATTGGTCTTTAAATTGTGATGTTCGTAAGCCAGGAATAGCCAGGGAGAGAATTAATTAAATTGCAGCTTTAAAAGAAGATTGAATTTGGAGTGGTTTGGCATTTAAATTGCTGCATTAGGTTTTGTTTCACAATAAGCTAATGTTATATGCTATTTAGAAAATCAGGAATTTCTCCTGCAAGGACATTTTTTCCTCAGTCAAATAGCGGGAAAGGTTGAGTCAGACATAAAATAGTCTGTACTACAGACTTAATGCCTGAATGATATGGTGATGGAAGTAATGGACTGTTCCCCCTGTTAGTACAGTGTATGTTTTTTTCCCCCTCCTACCAGTCCCGTTCATCTCCTTCCGTTTGAGCGATGAATAACGTTGAAGCAAAGTTCATTGTGAGCCATTAGAAGATAGGGAGGCAATTTTTAAATTTAAAACAAACCAACCCAAAACCTCATCTAAAACGTAACTCAAAATCTAACCAACCCTCGCCCCTGTGCATGCACACAGTCCTACCCACGTACTCAGTACCTGCTGTTGGGCAACCAGACCACACAGATGAATGTGTCAAAGTGGTTTGCTAGAAATCCTCCCAATGCAAAATGAGTGATGGGAGATTCCTGCTATCAAAATCCTCATGTCTGCTGGGTTTTTCTTAGGTCAGTAGTTATGTGCTGATTTTGGACTTTAGTACCCTATATGAGATCATAGTGGTGAGGATCTCTTAATCCTGTTCCACCTCTGAATCATTACTAAGATTAGAATTTACTCGGTCTCTTGTCTCCCTTTCCTGGCTGCCTTATATCTTCAATCCTGTTGTTTATCTTCCCACCATTATCTCTCAATGACCTAACCTATAGTTTGTCCCCTACTATAGTGTAAATGTAGTCCTTGTTTTACTGACTTAGGTATTTTGAGGAACGGATATGTAGATGTACTGTGATCTTTGATCTGCTTATCTAGGTGTGATCAACATGTGCTGCTGTTTTCTCCTGCAGTTCTTCCTGGTGTTTCCACACCCAGGCATTCCCATTCATTGTCCGACCACTTGTAATGTTTCCATGTCTCTGCTTTAATGTCTCTGCATTTGTACAAAAAGGGAAAGAACGCATGCCTCTGTTCTACAATAGCAGTTTCTCATCTGCTATACCCCTTAAACTATTAAAATATGCTTTTCAGACCTATTGCCTGAATTGTTATTAAAATTACTCCCTTTTTGTTTGGGTAGCTACTTCACCTGCCCATTCTTGTATAGGGCTTCAGTTTGTTAGAATCTTTTTGCTTCTCTCCTGTCGTCCAAGAAATCTGCCTAGTTTTCCTTCCCCTTTTCTTGCTTTCTCTCCCTTGCTGGTGCCAAAGGAAACACAAGACCTCCGTGCCACACTAGCTTTAGTGTTGGAACTTACCAGCTTAATGCTTTGCTTGGTTTTGGTATTGCAACTCCTTGTTCATACCTGCAGTTACCGATCCTCAGGTCTTACAGAACCGCTCAATACTTGGCAATTCCTCGGTTTCAGGCTCCCCATTCACTTCCTCTCGTGGGCTGAGTAATCATTCCTTGTACAGTAAAGCTTGTTTCCCTTAAAGAAACGCCCTGAAGAGCGGCCACCTTCTTCTGGAGATGGATTCTTAGAGAACTGGTGGGGTGGTTGTTAGCAGGTTTGACCTGCCGAGGGCTCCTCACATTACTGCTGATTTCATCCTTCTTTGGCACCCAGTGCTGTTCACTGAGTAAAGCACAAGCCGCTGGGCTTTCTGTGCTCCAGTCTGCTCCCGAATTGAAACCAATCAGGCCTTTTGATTCTTTGTTTTCTTTGGGCTGCCTGGGGGATACTGAGTGTCAACAGCTTTTCTTTGAAACACTTTAGCTAAAGAAACATGCCTTCTATAGTTTACTTTTTAATAATTTTGGAATAATTAAAGAACAGGCCCTGTTCTTTTGCTGTCTGTGCTCCCAGTAGTTAATTACTTGTGCAGTCTGTTGGATTGATACGTGTGTTTGCAGTCTTACTTGAAAATTCTCCAATACTACTCATGAGCAGGCATGCTAATAATTCATGTTGTTTGGTTCCTTTTACCTAGTACTAGTTTACATTATGTTATGCTATCAAGGTCAAGCTATGCACAACAAGTTTCTGTATTTCTGTTTAGGGATCAGGCATGAAGTCTGGGGGTGGTGGGGTGGGGTTTTTTTTGGTTTTTTTTTTTTTCTGTGAAGGCATTTGGACTTCATGGAAATTTAGAACAGCTGCTGAGCTCCCTAACTTGTATTCCAGTTGCTGCAAGGAAAGTGTCCTGTCCTAGCAACTCTTACGCTGTGCTAGTCTTTGGGAAGAAGTGCAGGGCTTCCCAGAGGTATTCTTTATGATGGGATAATGCTCTTTTTATCAGTATAAAAGCTACTAGAGAACTTACCCGACAGGGACATCTCCAGCAGGATTTTTGTGCAATGCCTTCTTACCCCTTGATACAATTCAGAGCTCCTGATGACACCTCAGTTAACTCTATAGTAGCTGGGAGTAAATGCTACAGTGGCTCTTCAGGAGGATGAACCTGTTGCCAAGTGGACACTGTACATGAAAACTCCTTTGCTAAGATGGTGGAATTAAAACTGGACTTTCAGAATTGGAAATGTCTTGTTTAGCCAGCTCTGCTGAGCTTTGCTATGTCACTAGTTTTTCATTGACTGATGTAAGAAAGAACTAATTGTGTTGTGTGACAAATGCAACTTGCTGAAAATGCAAGGACCAGAAGGGGAGGACTAGTGTATTTTAAGTAGGGATATAATTCTTTTTTTCTTTGGCCCTAAGTGTTTGGGAAAATCTCAGGCCAGATCTGACAGCCTGAGAGCAGTGAAGCTGCTGCAGCTTTGTGTCCCTGGTGTAGCCAGTACTGAGACTGAAAATAATTCCTGTAGGCAGCCTCACACAGAGTGCACATGCACACCACATGTACACATGTGTGCACAGCTGGCCACACAGATTAACTGACAGGCACTCAAATAGCACCATTCACATGAACACAGCACTACTGGTGTCATCCTACTCCCCTCTGTAGCTGAACAGAATGGAGTTCTGGTAGTGTGAATGTGTGTATCTGTATTTATAATATATGTATACATGTTTGCAATGTGGATCCTTCCAGGTGCTGGTTTCAGACACTCAGATATGAACACAGATGCCTTGACCAGGAGAAGTTTAAATGGGAATTTAGCAAGCAGACAGGACAGGCTGTGCTGGTCAGGGGCAGGGCATGGTGAGACAACCATACCGGCCAGCAGACTGCTCACATATGGGCAGTGCTTTTTACCCTCTCATAATTCTTACTTTTCCACACTTGTTCCTCCCCAAAACCCCTAAACATCTCCCTGGTTCCTCCCATAAATGTCCCTTAAGTTAATTGTGTAATCCTGAAATGCTTTTCCCCCAGTGTGTCCCATGATCCAGGTCAGTACTCTCCCTTGGTTCTGGAAGTGCCCTGCCATAGGCACACGTGGACCTGGAGGCTCAGGCTCTCCTGGGACAGACCAGAGAGAACAGGCCAGTGTCCCCTCTTCTGGGCCTGTGGCTTGGGTTCCTGCCTGTCTTCACCCCAGTGCTCCTCGGGGCACAGAGACAGGCTGGAGCTTCAGGGATGAAGGCTCCTGGTGTGGGCCTGGGGGAAGCCAGGGCAGGATACTCTTTGGGCTCCCCGTCCTGCCACTGCCTCTCTGTGCCCCTGTGTGCCTGCAGCCAATCTTGCATTGCATAACCCAGCACTGAGCAGCAGGAGCCACAACCTGCTAAGGTCACTCGTGGGGCTGGCAACAGCCCTTGGCCAAGCTCGGTAGAGTTGTACTCCATGAGCAGCAGGAATCAAAAGCTTTGTTCAGGAACTTGTATGTAATACACTTAACACCTTTTTTCTTGTTCTGTTGCTTTTTCTGCCCTTTTCTTCTCTCAGAAGCTGTAATTTAGTGGTTGGTGAAAGTAGCCCTATGTCTTGAGCTTTTTAGATCATTGTAAGAGTGAGACTTTTTCTTATGTATGAAATGTGAATGTATGTATTTTATGCATGTTATTAATGTTAATCTAACTGTTCACACATTATTTAGTGACAGTTACTGCTGTAATAGCACTTTTGTTAGGCTTAATGTTATTTTTACTACGTCTCTTCCCCTAAAATCAGAAATAGGGAATAGTAGTTACTCATATAGAGTTAAACTGCATAGGTGGAAAATTGTGCATGTAATTCCTTAATTGATAGAGTTCTGGAAATAGCACTGAAGTAAATGTGGTTGTAGAAATGGTGGTAGTAGCTGAGCTACTTAGTGCTTAGGTAGCAAGCTGATAAAGTAGAACATATGTAAAATGCAAAGATTCTAAGAAATCAGAGTCAAATGTTATTGCATGGAGACTGAGCCTTCAGCAGAAATAATTGGGTGCTTGTCTTTTGTGTTATCTGTTGTACTATTCTGTAATGTACTAGTATGCATAACAACTGGAAAAAAAAATCTGTACTGTTTGTGTACCAGTTCTTGCATTTGACGGAAGAAAAATGGGTGTGTCATTGCAAGAAAGTATTTAATGATTGCCCACTTTAAGCAAGACTACTAGTTTCTAGGAAGAGTGATGTTTTTAGGCTTCTTTTCAACAAATAAAAAGTTTTTCTAGTGAACAGTAAAGGAGTAGGGCATTGAAACTTCCTAAGATCTTCCAACTCCCATCAGATATTTGAAGGAGACAACTGATTCCTTGACTAAATTTTATAGTTTCTCTTAAAAAAAACCCCAAACCCCAAACCAGTTTACATTAAGGAAGTAATAAACAATGTTTTAATCCAGGACTTAAAAAAAAATTATACTGGACACTGTGTGGCTGTTTGTTTGCTCATGGTGGGTACAAAGAGTCTTTTTAAAACAGGCATCCAGAAGCTTGAAGAGCTAAAGGCATTGGTGAAAAAAGGGGAGGAAAAGAATGAGCAGTATGATTGGCTCAGTTTTGTGTTGTTTTACCTACTTATTTTATAAATAAGAGCTTTGGACTTCTGATATTTTTCCAGAATACAGCAAAATAGTCAGTAAAAACATCTGTTTTATTACTAAGATAGTGTGATCTTTATCAAGCAAAACTACTTTTTTCTTTAAAAGAATCTTCAGAAGGTTGTGACCCTAACCAAAATTTGATGGACTGGTGTGTGTTGTGGTGTTCTTGGGTTTTTTTAACCACGGTTTTGGCAAAGAATTGCTAGTAGGTGGATGCACAGTCAAAGAATAAGCAATGTAGTACAAGCATTATTGGACTAGAAAGATGTGGTTCTTGACTAAAACAACAAATTTATTCCGGTTATGATTGTTTATGCACACTTTTTATTTTTTATATGGGATATATAGGCTTTATTACTCCCTTATCTTTGATGGGATCTTATCTATGTAAAAACTTAACAAAGTATTTAATTTGTAAGGATATTCAGTATTTTGAGAGCTGATTTGATGTCTTAAGCATAGCCCTATAGTTTTTGGAAACTAATACTATACAGAAAAGGAGAGAACCTGCAATGCTAAAGAGGACTCACATATGTGAAAAATGTTGTAGGGATCTGCACAGCAGTTCAGGAAGAACTGCTGGGCATGGGAAGAATTTGTACTGGAGGAGTTAATGGAGGACTGTCCCCTGTGGAAGGGATCCCATGCTGAAGCAGGGGAAGAGTGTGAGGAGGAAGGAGCAACAGAGACAACATGTGATGAACTCTCTGCAACCCCCATTCTCTGTGCCACTGAAGAGGGGAGGTAGAGAATTTGGGAATTAAATTGAGCCCAGGAAGAAGGGGAATGTATATTTTAGGATTAGGTTTTATTTCTCATTAATCTGATTTGATTGGTAACAATTCAAACTAATTTCCCTAAGTTGAGCCTGTTTTGCCCATGACAGTAATTGGTGACTGATCTCCCTGTCCCTGATCTCAACCCATGAGCCTTTAGTTATTTTCTCTCCCCTGTCTTGAGCTGAGGAGGAGAGTTATAGAATGGCTTGGTAGGTGCCTGGTGTCTAAGCAAGATTAATCCACTACAAATTGAAATTCTCAGCTCTTGATTATTAACTTGAAATAAGTGTGGTGCTACTTTAAAAGACATTTTAGGGAGTGTTTGCTTTCATGTTTCTCAGTAGTGTTTCTTAAGGAAAAAAACCAAATCCCAAAACATTTTTATCAGAGAACCATAGCATAGTTTGGGTTGGAAGGGAGCTTAAACACCATGTAGTTCCAATTTCCCTAATGCCATGCCTGGATGCCCAGGGAACCCCGTGACATTTTAGGGAGTCACTTCTTTAAGCCAGAAATAATAATTTTGGATACCAGGAAAGCATTGCCAGCTCTGGGAGCACGGCTACAGCTGCAGCTCCTCCTGCTACCTCCTGGGAAGCAAGTTTGGGAACCACTGTTCTGAGAAACCACTTCTGGTTTGTGGCTTGTTTTTAACTAGGGGAAAGTGGCATGTTTAGAAATAACTTACAGCCCCAGGGCATGCTGGCGTTATAAGAGTAAGTCCTTCTGTGGTAGGTGCTCAATCCATGCTGTCTTTCTCAGCAGTAGGTGTACAAATTCTCCTTTCCTTTCTCTTCCACCTTCCTCGAAAAGAAAAACAAACATTTAAGATTGATAAAAAGTGACTTTCCCAAGTCCCTGCCCATTGGGTTGACTTAAGGATCTTGCAGAAAATAGGGTTTGGACAGTATGTTCTGTCTTGGGGAAGGGTGTCTTGATTCAACAGCTTATTGGGAAGTATTTTGTTTAAAAAAATGTTGTGCTTTACTAACTGTAAATATCATCCAGATTA
>VYZP01039777.1:0-26155 GCA_013400635.1 Hypocryptadius cinnamomeus | reverse complement strand
TTCCTCTGTTTCTTACACTTCTTTCCTAAGTGAGGTGATTGCAAGAGAAGAGATACTGCTTCTTCAGTCTGGGCTGCACAGGTCATCTTACACTTCTAGTAAAGCTGTTTTTTGGGTTTTCTGTTCTACAGTAATTTCCATATTATTATCTGACCACTGGTGACATACTGCAGAAGTGGAAAGTGAACTGATGAGCTGGATAAGAGAGCAAACTTCCAGATGAAGAGCTGACATCTCTTAAGGACATTCCTAATGTTCTTTGCACTGGTGTGCTGGGACATCCAAAAACAGGGACTTTTAACGTGAAAGTAAGCAAAGATTGTGATAATGTTCTTAAAATGAGGAAAACATTGTTTTCCCTATTAGCTTTACTTTCCTTAGATTTCCTTAGTAGATTTCCTTAGACATTTAGAAGATAGAAGAGACATAGTCTTCCCTTGCAATAAATGAGCTCTGGCTGTCTGATCCAAACATTTACACCTGTCCAAGCAGGAAATACCAAATTTTGTATCAGCAATTAAATTTGGATTCTGTGTATTTGCAGTTGGGAGTAGTACATTTGCAGAAATAACTGAGAGCAAAATTTGTCCCCAGGGATGCTGGCCTTTCCAGCTTGCACAGATTCATTGCTTGGAGACAAATTTCAATTAAGGAGAATAATTTTGCATGAATAAGCTGAGAGGAGGTATAAGCTGTCCATAGACAATCTTTGCAGAAGAAAAGATAACTAGATACAAGTCCAGGACTGTGGGGTGCTGGTAAGAGAAGCATGTTGTTTGTGGCTTAGCACAGTTTCACCCAGAAGCTGTCTTAGACACAGCCTCCCTGGAGGTGTTTCACAGTTTAGGATCCTGTAACAGCTCTGAGGAAGGAACAAACGTTCTTCCTGCAAACAAAGCTATGTTTTGGTTTATTTGGCCTTTTCCATTTCAAGTGCCTCTATTGCTGATGCCTGCCATATTGTTTAATGACCAATCCCTCCTCAGAGAATACAGCTTTTAGGATGATACACATCCTGAACTATTTCAGCTGTGGTCCTGCTTTTTTTTCCTATTCTGTTCTGCCCAGTTTCTGACTCCACCTTCTCTGCTGCCCAGCCTCCTCAGCAGACAATGTTTTTCCATTTAATTTTATGAGACTAATGAAAGGCATTTTCATCCCCTCCCCCAGGACTGGAGAAGAAAAGCCCACATCTGGAGGCTATTCACAGCTGGAAGTTCTCTTCTGACCTTCCTTGCTTTGAAATCCAATCCATGTAACCTTCTGTTTAAATACTCTGTTGCAGACATGGCAGAAAGAGGCTTTGTGAGGGGAGTCTATGAAGAAACCAGTGACTCTGGCATTCTTTTACAAGTGGAAGGCTTCAAGACTTTCTTTGCTACAAGGGAATTTTTATTTGGGTTTAGGGGTTTCCTTGTTTTGAGGTCTCCAAATACACATTTTGGAAGCAGTTAGAAAAGGGAGCTTTATTCTTCTGAGGTGTTAAATGTTCCCAACAGCAGTTAAAATGAGTTGTCTGAAACAGTTTAAATGAGTTGTCTGAAACATTGCATAGGTTCCAACATCCACAACTGACTTTGTCCAAATGGTCCAGCCCAGTTCGCCCCGGCTTCTAGTGACTTCCACCACTGAAGAATAAAACTTCATGTTTCTTGAATCCTATTTGCGTCCTTAGAGTAAATTGCTGTAATCTGACCCCTGCCAGCCAGGAAGCTGGATAATTTGTAATTCAATTTTAAATACTTCAGAACAGAAACTTACTTGTTATCGCTGGGTTTGCTTAGCCTGTACAGACTTTCTTCTATGACTACATCATGGAGTGCTTTACAATGCTTACAACCACACTCATCATTGTCGTAAATGTCCCTGTCATGACTAACAGGACAAAGATCATTGAACTGGTGGTCTGGAATTTAAGGCCTGGCACAGAGGACGAAGGTGTGTCTTTTCCCTAAAGTAATTAAGAAAAAAAAAAAGTGAGGGGGGTGTCCTGGTTGTTCCCCAATGGGAGTCTGTCTGTTTTTGTGTCCTGAGAATGGCCAGCAGCTCTCTGTGGCTTTCCTGTGGGAGTTCACTGGTTTTCACCAATAGTTTCAGGTGTTTCACCCTGCATTGGACCTTAGGGACCTGAATGGGTCCAACTACCTTAACTTCTGGCACCACACCAAGGTACTGCTTGCTTCCTTGCCTGGAAACATCTGCCTTGATGTTCCTTCTTGTATTGTGAATCTGAACAGACTAGAGAGGCTGTATTTTTCTATGTTAGTATAATTTGGGAACCATTTGTAGCTGGTTGTTGAATTTTTACTCTTAAAGTAAGTGAGCCCTATTTTGAAAAGAATAGACATATTGTGTATGTACATGCACTCAAGAGCTGGAAGAATATATTATAATAGATCTGTCTCAATCTTCTAGTCCTCAGTCCCAAAGAGACTAAAGGCATCCATTCACCTTTTGATAAGTTAACTATTGCAGGATGTGATTTATGCTGTTCTGTTTCACGTCATACCACTACAGGCACTGTTCAGCTCGTGTGTCATAGCTCAGAGGATGGCAATAAACCACTGAACAAGAGTGGCTTAAACCACGACAGATTTTATAGGTACTTGTCTGATTCAATTTAGCTTTCCATGCTGCCCCACAAATGTAATGTAATTTAATGGTCTGCACATGTCTGGGCCATATTCAGCCTATGTGCTACCTCAGTTTGACTCACATATTGTAACTGGTTTTGACTCACAGATTGTGACTGTTTCCCTGGTAAGCCTGCTGAAGGAACAAGGGGTTAATCGCTCCGGAGAATAAGTGATTGGTTTTTTTCCTCAATCTTGAATTGTTCTTTTAGTGAGACAGAACATCTGGAACAGACAAGTATTTTGGGGAATATGGCTGCTTGTGCCTAGAGCTAGTGTCTCTATATCCTCACAGAGCCAGGTGAATACCTTTGTAGCACTGGAATCAAATTTGCGCTGGCATGAAAGGCAAGCACAATGCTCATGACTCTTACTGACAACTTGTTCTAACGGTCTGAGGAAACAACCCAAACCATATTATTACTAATGATTATTACTGTTATCTGCTCTAAGGCAATGCTGAGGAGCCAGGCCCCAGCGTGCCAGATGCTGCTTAGAAATGTAATCGGCCCCCACTGCCCTTGGAAATCCAGGTGATGTTGAAAGGCAGTAGTCATCACTGGCATGGCTATCACAGAGATCTGTGTCCCTGTTTCAGAGTGCAATGATTGGCCTGAAAGAAAAACACTTTATTTTCATAATTCTCTTCAGTTTTGATACTTTGGGGAGTATTTCTATACATGTGACACTGACCTTCGTACCGTGGTCATTCTGTTTCTGGTGATCACAATGCTGTCATCAGGAGCAGCAAGACCTGCTTCTGGAGGTAACCTGTCCTGTCCCACTGGGACTTAGCCTCTTTGCCTGCTGTGGCAGCTGGACGTGGTCACTGCTGCAGCTCCCACAGACTGCTCTGGGATTGTGATTTCTTAATAATTCTGAAAATCTCCCAGCATTGCAAGTGCTGTGCTTCCTTTTGACAGGGTGGTGAACCAAGGCAGGGCAGGGCTGGACAGGCAGCTCTGCTGAAGTACTGGGTTTGCATACACAGTGATGAAACTTTGTCTTGGAAGGACAGAGGCAAGTGGAATATGCTGCTTAAGGGAGAAGATCCAGAAGAAAGTATCTGGTGTAATGGAAAGAAAGGAAATTTTTAGTTGAATATCAGGACTGACTTTTGTTGGTGTGTGGAGTAGCTTCCCAGGAGAAACCCAGTAATGGAAGCCTATTGGTTCTGGTCTCCAGTCCTGGACTGGACACAGCAGGACATACTGCATGCCAGGAAATTAACTTGCTTTGTCTGGGATTAAGACTATGGGTGTAGTGTTTTTTGCACCACAAAAAAACAATGTGAGTGTTGCCAGTGACCTCAGGGAACACAGGTTCCTTCTGTCCAGTAACCCAGTGCTGATTTTACATCTCTCCTCTGCACTCTAAGGTGTTTCTTATCAGTACAGCTGTGTCATGGGTATATCCAAACCCGTGCCCTTCCATTCAATTCTTCAGGCAGCTGTTAAGGAATGGTTCCGAGAGTTTCAGATGCACAGAGCATTAGAAGAAGAAAGCCATATATACTTCTCACCCACAGGGATGGGAGGGAGCACATCCCTGTCGTGCATGAGGCTTGCTAGACTGTGCTCATTTCACAGAATTGTAGAATGGTTAAAGTTGGGGAAGACCTCTAAGATCATCAAGTCCAACTGTCCAGCCAGCACCACCACCATGTTCACCACTAAACCATGTCCTCAAGTGCTGTTGATTAAGTGAAACTCACTCTGGCCTCTGATGTGGCAGAGCCAGGGCAAGGCAAAAGCAAAGGAATTGATGCCTTGCTACTGGACTTGGTCTTACTTCACTTGTGCCTCCTGCTGCCCTGGGGCTGCTCTGCCCAGCAGCCCTTACAGCAGAGGCAGGTGACTATTTTTGCTCTTTTGTGCTAATGACTGGTCCCAGTGGACATCCGTCTCTTGCCAGGTGCATCCCAGCACAGCTGTCCTCCTAGTTTCTCCCAGTGCTCCCAAATGCTAAGGTGTGTTAGATGTGGGGTACACAGGGCAGTGGTGAGAAGGGTGGAGGCAAATAACTGTGGTTTTAAAAGTAAATAATTTATGCAACAATAACCTCTCCACCCAGGTAATCACCTCGAACAAACATTCTGCATGTCAAAGGTGTTTCTGGAGATAAGGGTTAGCACAATGAGACTCCTGCTTTCTTGGCTTTATCTAGTGCTCAGAACTTAATGCCACTTTGCTCTCTGCTGAAGGCAAAGTAGTCCCTTTAAGTGCCCCAGCAGAGGTTACCAGTCAGGGGCAAGACTTCAGGGGGAAGTCTTTACACTGACAGTAAGGACAGTAAGCTTCCAGTGTGCTAAGTGTGGTGTTTTCCAAGAGGGCTGAACATAGCCCCTAAAACTTTGCCCATGATATGGATGGTGAAGTATTTGCCTTGGGGAGAAAAGGGACAGATACGGAGAAAAATACATTCTGATGGCTGGGAAGTTAAGCTCACAGCTGCAAATTGTACTTGTGCTTGCAAAGCAGGCTGAGGCAATTTTTTTTATTTTTCCTTTTTTATTACTTATACAAATATTGGTTGATGGAGATAATTTCTGTCTCCTGGGCTACCTGACCATGGAGAGCTCAACAAAAGAAGTCCTGCAGTTTGCTGCTGAAGGTTCAAGACTCAGCCTTGTGACCTTCCCGTGGTACACTGACAGGCCATTACCATGTTGTGATGGTTGCCTAGCAAGGTAGTGACACTTGTGCTGAGGCACAGTGACAGCTGTGTCACACCTGCGGGCTGGTGAGGCTGAAACTCCGTAGTATTTGTTTTGCAACAGCACAAAGCTTGCATCAGTGTGTCCCTAAGTCAAGGGGAGCTGGTGCAGTGACAGGGTGACACTGTCTACGTGCTCATCTAACTTGTAGCACCGAGTGCCCTGCAGTGGCTCCCTGGCTTGGCGTGACCAGTGGCCCTGCGAACAGAAGTGACGGAGCCTTGCTGCAGTCACAGAGGCAAAGAGCCTGAGCAGGAGCTATTTTTGCGTTGGGATGGAGTGACCAAGACCATGGCATGAAAGAGTTTGTGGGCTGTGATACAGGAACGTTCTTGTGGGTGGCAGGGTTAGAGTCAAACAACCAACAGCACTCCTGCTGCATGGCTGGAAAGCGTGTCGATGGTTAGACCTCAGAAACTACCTGCCAGGGGAGATCCTCTTATTAGCAAGTGCTTCTAGGGGGGTTCCTATGGATGCCATCTTTTATCATCTCCTGAACTCATTTATCAGGAAAATTTAATTTCTGCCATATTTGTGTATCACATAAATGACAGGGAGGAGGACAACAACAGTAAGGTCAGCTCAAACTGCACAGATGGATCTTTTAAGTGCATTTAAACAACAAAATGCTATGGCTACCTGCTTATAGCAAAGTGTGTATTGGGATGTGACAGGGAGGTTGGAGACAGTATCCTGTCTCACAGTGCCACTATAGAGGATATGGGAATCAAAATAAATAGGCTCCAGGCTAAAAACCTCAACAGATTAGGAAAGACATCACTCTGAAATGTATGAGGGGAGTAGTGAATGGGGCAACATTTTCATTGTTTCAGTCCCACTAACTTCTGTGTCCAAGTTGAGCAGTGGAAGTATAACTTGGCACCCTCTAAAATCTTGATCCCCTGAGAGCTCAAATCAGGGACAAGATTAGTGTATTCTCCAGTAGGCACAAATCTGTAGGATCCCTGACCCTGGACATGAGGTACACGGTGAGGCCAGGAGGACTTGTGCCTTGTGCTGTGCTCCTAAGAGGAAGGCAAACTGGGAAGAGCCTGCAGTACAAGCCTGGCTGCTGAGATCATGCTGGAGTACTGGCTTCTATTTCCCTGTTTGAAGTTCTCAAAGGATGCTAAAAACTGGAAAGGACTCAAAATGTAGTTTATGTAAAAGAAAGTTAGAAATTGACTTAATCAAAGTCCACAAATATTTCACTTGAGATAGATTTCTAATAGTAAACAGTGCTGGAAGAAAAGGTCTTGTTGAAATCTAGGTTACACCTACACTGGTAAATAAAGTGATCCAGGGTTAGTTCTCTGAACCTGAGGGCAAGTGGCACAGCATTCATTTGAATAAAACTTCTTCTCCCCCTAAGAAGGTATCCTTGCCCAAATAATCTGTTAGGAACCATGCCCTGACCCATGTTGTCAGTCAGCCCGCTGTTAGAAGAGTACCCTCCTGCTGTTCAGAGAGCACTGGCTGCCACAAGCCAGAACTTGCCACAAAGCATGTGAACAACATGGAAAATTGCCTGTCAGGGCTTGTGCACGTCTTGAACTGCTTAGGTTGCCAATAGAGAAGTCACCTCACTGGCTGGCAGTGAAGACCATCTAGAAATAGGGTGTGCACTCCAAACTGTGAGGTTGGTTAGCTACTGGGACAGTTTAGGGATAGTAAATTCCTTGTCATTTGAAGTTTTTCAGCCCAGCTTGGATGTCACCCTAAAAAGACAGAGATTTAAGAGACACCCTGTCCACAATGTGGGCAGGAGAAACCCCAAGGGTGAATGCTGCGCACGGGGTCAGAGCAGGTATCTGCTGTGTCCAGCTGATGCCCCTGTGTCCCTGAAAGGTGTGACCACTACAGGGAAAGCCTCTGTGAGAACCTCCAAAGGATTGTAAAGAGACTCATTCTCCTTCATCACTGCTAGGAAAAGCAGTGGAAAGCACTCGATTAAATCTGCCTCTGGGATAGGAGATTGAAGTGGCACTCCCTGCATTCCCTGCTGCTCTCTTCTGTGGGAAGTCTGAGCGCCTACACATAACCTAGGAGCTTAGAGAGGCTCTGGGCTCAGAAAAATAGAGAGAAGCTCTTTGGGGGTGGACATAGGCATCCCAATCCATGGCTATTTTCCAAGCAGTGGTGGAATGAGCTGGCTAAGATCCTGCAGACATCAGGTCACTTTCCCTGCATGTACATTTTGGTTATGGGCTAGTGAGCTGGGTGTCTGAGTCAGGACACCAGTGAATGCCTGGGAAGGTGGAGAAGGAATAGTACAGGAACCTTCCCATTAGGAAATACAGTAAACAAAGCCAGATTGGATGTATGGCTCCTCTGACACCCCTGCCTACGCCTTCCTGAATACATCCCCAAGGCAGAAATTGGTGCTGTCTGGGACAACCTGTACCTTACCAGATTTGATCTGCGACCCACAGGTTTTTTCTTTAGCAACAATGACAAGACATCAGTAGCTCTTCTGTTCTAGAGGATCTCAAAGCTTCTTGAGGACCTCAGAAGAGCTTTTGAAACAACAGTCTCTAGATCTTCAGTGCAGAGTTTAAGCCAGCTGTAAAAATGGCTGAGAAGGTCTGTGGAGAAGTTCACTATAGATTTTAATTTCATTTAATAATTAAAAAATGCATTTTAATCTATGAAGAGAGGGGAACAGCAGATCTGCTCCAACAAAGCCATGAAGTACACATTTAAGGTCTGTAACAGACTGTGGGTGGAAAGAAACACCAGTAAGCTCAGGAATGGTTTCATTTGGAATCTTAGCAATATTGTACTTCCCACGTCACCTTTGTACCAAACCTGGAGCACGGTGATTACAGAGGGAGCTATTTTCCTGGTCTGCTGTGTTAGCCCTAGAGGTGTTCCAAGGCTGGAATAATAAATGTGGTACAGTAGGATTGACTGAACTCTCCTAGGGCCGATTGGGAAATGCTCAATAAGGTTGCACCTCAGGTGTCCCTTAGCAGAGCCCAAGGGCATCCTTAGGATTGCAACACAGACAGATTTAGCCGACTGGTGAAGGGCCCTAGCACAGGCCAGGCTGCTTTGGAAGGGGCGTGGCTGACCTGTGACTGCATCCAGCCATGAACTGAAATGCTAGGGATGTTGAAAGTCAGGATTGCATGGGTAAAGCTGTGTGTGAGGCTTCATGACTGATGGGAGTAATTGAGGATATTTATTTTCCAGCACTGGATTGGAGTGAAAGACCAGCTCTTCAATCTCTTGTTTTAATCCAACCCTCTGAAATCTGAGTTCAAACCAAAGCAAAACAGAAAATTCTTGTTTTAAAGACAAGGAGAGTGGGAGAGAAGCCCCTAATCAAAGTGTTCTGATAATTGAAAACTCTGCTGGTGAAAACTAATATTGGAGAGTCATGCAGAGAGCAGGAGCTGAACCTTCCCACTTCTTACCCAGAGCTGAAGATGACCATGAGTGATGGCAGCATGCTTAGGCAGTGTCACTGCTCCCTCAGAGCCACCCTCTTTACCACTGACCTAGCCCCTAAATCTTCACCATGCTGTTCTCAGTGTATCTCACCCATGTTTCAGCCTGGTGGGAGCAGTCCCTCTGAGCTGTGTTCCCTCCTTTTCTCTCCAGCCAATCTCTTAGTTTCATAGCCTATTCCAGGCTGAAGGCTTCTTTTTTTTTCTCCTTTGTGTCATCCAGGAAACACACCCACCTCTCTTGCTCCAGCCTCATATTCTGCCTCACTCAGAGATTCTGTAACTCATGTGAAGGAATTTCAAGCAATGCTAACTGTGGCAATTTTTTTAACCATGGAAATTAGAGATTGGAAAATCTTGCTAGCTCATCCAGGCCATTATTTTACATTCTAGCCATCCCAATTCCTGCAAGATTCTTGCCTGCAATACATTTTCCAGTGCATTATCCAGCCTGCATCTTTTGCTTCCCATGAGAAGCTGTACCACAGAGGACTACTTTTTACTCTTTGGAAGAGGTTTCTGAAGTTTTCTTTCCATTGTGCCTGACCTAATTTCTTTAAGTTCTGCCTGTGGTAACATGCTAGCTGGGTTCTCCTGCCTTCATGCTTACTTTGTTCAGGTGATGGCAAATAATTCTTGTTCAGTCAAGCTGTTTAGCCACAATGCTTAATGCTTAGTTGTAAAGCTCAGCAATAATAGTCCTTGGCTACCTGGAAAAGACTAACGTTGAGATTAGCATGTTAATGGGTACACAGAACACAGCAGACTTTGCTGGTAGTGTTGCCTCTTCCTCATAACAGTCACTTGACACACTCCATCACAAGCTCTGGCTTTGGCTGCTTTTGCCTTTGCCAGACTTGAAGCCAACATCATCTAGCTCATGTCTGCTTCAGTAATTTTATAGGGCTCTTTTTGGTTTTGTTTTTAATTTCAGTCATGACCACTTTGCTATTTCTTGAGAACAAGGCTGGCAGGGGAACATTCTGTTTTATCACATTTTAAAAATCCCAATTACTTTTTCTTTAAAAAAATGCAACAAACCACATTTTCAGCAATGTCTTGCATTAAAATAAATCACACTTTTTCTGTCAGAAACAGATATTTTGTCATCTATGACAAAGGCCCCCGCAAAGTTGGCTAAATAATAAGGTTTTGAGATATTGCATCTTTGGCTTGCTAAGAAAAAAATAATAGGTGCTAGGAAGGTTATCTTTTTTTTTTAAACTGTGAGCATGATGGAAAAAATAGCACGTGGTTTAAGACCCAGGTTATAATGTGCTTGCACAAAGGCCACTGGCAGTGGCTGCAGGGTCACCTCATTCTGGCCTCCCTTGGGCCAGGATGCTGTCACTGTGCCTGGCCCCTCCTTTCCATGGCTGGGTCACCCTTGGGAACTGATGCCCTTGGCCCATGCATGGAACTGGGGTTACCTGGGCATGCGGAAACCTGGCTATGAGGAAACAGGGAGGTGTGGAGAGAGGAGGAGAGAGGAAACAAAACAAAAAAAAAAAAAACAAAGCGAAAGAAAACCAATTAAAAAAAAAAATACAGCAGAAGAGAGGCAGACGCCCAATTTCTCTGCTGGTTGTCTCCAAAATATTTTGTGTTTGTGTTTCCAACCACTGGGGCACTCCTTTCCCTCAGGACTTGTAGGGAAGCCCAGGTGCCCCGAAACTCCCCTGGCACAGCAGACACGTGCTGTATCCACCCCATGCCCATGGCAGTGACACCATCTGGTCCCGGCATTCCTTGCTCCCACTGGGCCTCCAAGGCACGGGGCCAGTGCCCCAAACTGGTGTCACTGCTGCCCTGTCTCCTCCCTGGTGCACAGGTGGCTTCAGCGTGCTGCCCACCACGGGGGGCATGAGCCATGGAGATTGGATTTGACAGCAGGACTGTCTGTGAAGCCACAGCTCCAAAATACCTTAAAGGAATGGAAAGGAATCCCAAATCCTCATCAAATCTGAGGAAAAAAGGAGATGCCCTCAGTCCTGGATAATTATCAGGACATCCAGAAAGACAAATGTGCAATTGTAATATCTAGCATGAATGTTTTCAAAGCACCCACTGTAACAAAACCCCTGTGCTCAGCACTGTAAGGAAAGCTGCTCTCATTATTCTCTTCAGACAGCATATTAGACCTTGACTCCTCTGATCTGTGCTTGCTAGCACCCTTGCTCTGTCAGGGAACCCAGCCTGAGAAACTCGCTCGTGCCTTCTGGCCACCATGCTTACTGCATTACTTGCCATGCTGCCTCTTTATTCATTAATCCTTCCCCTCCCAGTTTTCTCTTCTTCCCCCTTTTTTTTTTTCTCTTGTCAAAGCAAGGAGTTTTTAATAGCTGAAGAACGAAAACACCTCCCACGCCTTGCCTTAAAAAAGCCAACTCTCTGTCTTACTCACTCTTTTAGATTTCCAAACCTTTCCTGCTAGCTTAGATGTTTCGTTTGAGGCACTGGTTCCTCAAATACTAGCATGTGAGTAGAACCTTAATGAACTATGTAGTTCCAATGGCCTTGAGAGGACAATCCATGCGAATAAATAAATCAGATGTGGAACGGACACCATGGCATTTTGAAGAGATGGAAAAGTTTTCTGGTTTACATTGTGATTTGGTTGGAAAAATAAGATAGTACAAAGGACTGTATTCCAGGATCGAGTGGTATCTCCCTCACAAAAAATTTTAACAGTAGGCTTGAAGTTCTTCAGGGTGCTAATGTCGTCGTGATGCAGATGGATTGATTAAATAATCTTTGGAGGCTTCCCCTAGCTCTGCTTATTCTGATTCCCCATGGCGAAGTGAAGGAAAAGGTAAATTGAAGAAAAAAACAATTGCTTTCGCTTTCTCATTTCCATAAGTGAAACCAAAGTGCAATGTGGTTTAACTGCATTATTTCAATTTTTTTTCTTTTTTTTTTTGCTTTAAAACATATTAAACATATCCTTGACTCCATGATCACCTGCATCTGTGTGAAGTACTCTTTGCACAGATTAATTTTAGGTCCTCTAATTTTTTCATTACCAAAACAGAATTTCTCCTGCTGTCTTTGTGCTGATTCCAGTATCAACACGGATCCCCTGTGCTGTAGATTTGCATCTGTGGGAATGACTCCAAAGACCTAACTTCATAGTGTGTGGAAACAAGGGCTATTTTGAACTATCTATCCAGCCATGGCAATGTGGAGCTTAGCACAGTTTACTCTGTTCCTGGACTTAGGTTTGTACCCTGCATTGTGCTCCATACTGCTGGAGTGAAATTCCTAGCAACACCCAATTAAAACAAGCACTGAATGTTTACTCCCCATCACTGCCACTGCTTTGACTGCAGTGTAAACGCACCACTAATGACTTGGCTGATGGGAGGGGAAAATGATGTGTCAGAGCCAAGTACAGAACTAGGAATTTGGGCCACCAGCCAGCTGGTTAGATCACAGTGTGTGCCTCTAATGAAACACATTGATTTGTGACTCTTACAATAACATTTTTAGGAAATCACTTCACTGGGTATTTTTTTGTGTGTTGGAGCAGCCTGGTCAGGTTGGAAAACTAAAGCAGACACTGTTTACAGAACAAGAGCAAACTTTTAAGAATGATATTAATTAATCATTGGAATAACTTTTCTAAGGATATGATGGGTTCTCCATCATATTCTGCTGCACAGTCAATACCAGATAGTTGTATAAGATATGTGCTATAGCTCTGGTAGGAGTTCTGTGTATGACTAGAAGTGATTATCCTAAGTTATTTGGGTTGTTACATCTGAGAGGAGACTATGTTGTTACAATGGTTCCTCTTGATGATAAAAAACCCCAGGAGCCTGTGGTAGTCATTGAGTCTGGGTGTTTGTGATTCTGAGTAGTAACAGACTGAGAACTTGTCAGTGGTAGAGTTAAAAGTAGCAACAATTTTCAGAGAGGGGACTACCAAATTACAAAGGCTCATTCTGCAGAAGTGGACGCTCTGCCAATCTAGTGGCTGATATAATGTGCTGTGATGATTTAGCGAGCTCAGAAATAATTAAACCATCAATAAAATGACAGACTTGGTACATTTCAAAGCGTCTGCTCAGATCTCATGGAATTTCTTGGCTACTACGTGTTCAGTCAGACAGAAAGACATGGGGGTGAATCCATGATCACCTTGTAGTATTTCACTGGATGCCTCAGAAGAGCAGATGGGAATAGTGAGCAGTGGATAAGGTAAGCATTTATCTGCTTGAAGTTTTGTACAGACCCTTTTCTGGACTGGCACCTCTTTAATATCCTTATGGATCTATAGATGTATAAATTTGTGGTTTTCTTGTCTGTTTACAGTTTATGGTTAGCTAAATTACATAAATGCTATTTTTTTTCTGTGTGCTCTGGTGAACACATCCTAGAGTTTAAGTACTCTGTGAAAAGCAACCCCCTAGCCTTATATATAATATATAGTCTTCTATTTCCTATCCCGAAATTGAGACACCTAGAATCTCTAGTGAGTCCTCAAAGTGTTTGTTGCTGCATCTGATTTTTTTCCTTTTCATATCTGCTTTCTGTGTGGTTTTTGAGTGTCTGACAACCATAAAGATTAGGAAAAAAATCCAGCCAACTAAGACTTGTTTCAAGAAAAAAAAAGGAAGGAAAAAAAAAGTAGTTAGGTCCAAACTGACTGACTTGTTTGTCCATCTTTAAGATGCATTTACTTAGTCCAGTTCAATCTTTATTAATGCCGCAGTCTCAGTGTCTAGCAATGTAAGCTGATCATCTTAAAAACAGAATTCACCTTTAAATGTGCTTAGACTAGAAAAAAATATGCCTGGTGAGGTCATTTTCAGAGCAAGAGTTAATGCATCATGCAAACAGCTAAATAAAGGTTACAATCTGAGTGGAATTATTCAGAGCTCAGGGAGAAATCTGGCATTTGCAGTCTGTCACTGGGTTTGAGAAGTCTGGCTCTCTCCATGTCACTGTCACTCGGGAGACATCCTGCTTTCTGCGTGGCAGTAAGGGAGGGGACTGCGGCTCCGAATGATCTTCCTGTAAAAACAGCAAAAACAGGAGCGGTGGGAAGTGTCATGTGCGAGGAATGTGTGGAATGAGGGGTGAGTATGAGCCTGTCTTTGTCCAGTTTTCACAGAGCAGCTCTATGGGTGTAAATAGCCACCCTTCCTCCTCTCCTTTCCTCGTCAGGTCAGCTGAAGAGCCAATGTCAGGACGCCAAATGGTCCCTGATATCCCTGGAGCATCACTGCACGGGGGGTATGGGTATGGGAGTCGTGTGCCTCTTGAGACCCACCAGTTAAATACTGCAAGTTTTGGGCCCTATCTGGCAAGGTCTCCTTGACCTTCTTTTCCACCAACATCCCTGGGAGTTGAATTTGTCACTTTGGGGCAGGATACACCCAAATCAGGGTGTAGATGGTGATAGAGCCAGGATAAAAATGCATCGCTTGTCAACGCCCAGGCTTCTTTAGAGTTGGCAATCTCCACAATGGTGCTGTGCGATGATTTTGGGGGTTTTTGCATTTTGTTTCCTTGTTTTGTTTCTATAAGTCAGGCATTTGGCTGATTACACAGGAAATCAACTGCTATGGGCATTCACTTCAATGGGCGAATTTTAAACGAGTCACCAGGGACTGGCTGCTCCTGAGTTCAAAGAGAAAGAGACATCCAAAAACTCTAGCCAAGCCAAATTATGGTGGGAAATATCAGATACAAAGAGAAGAAAACTGAAGGCACAGCAGGGTGAAAGACAGATACAGCTTGATTTTCCTGTCTATAATAGGTCAGATTGAGGTGAGGTTAATATAGAAAATTTAAAAAAAACAACCAACCAACCAAAATCCAAACCAAAACCAGATAAAATCCCCCTGATTTTGTGAAGGGGAGTTTGTTGAACATCAGGAAACATGCTCTGATGTTGGTGTTCTATGAGTTGTGTGCAGTAATCTGGGTAAATTTAATGTGATGCTTGACAAAATATTGTGAAAAGTGTTAGAAAGAATAGTTTCACGCACGGCAGAAGGTGAGCAAAAGCCAAGCTCCTGAAATGATTCCTTTTTTTTTCCTTTTCCCAGTGATTTCAAGTGTTCCCATACTCAGATAGTTCCCAGAGACGGACCCACACCCCATTTCAGAGTCAAGGTAAAGAGTTTGTGTTAGTAAAAATGTTAAAAAGAAAAAAAAAAAAAAGGGGAACGGGGGGAGGAATTTCAAGGGAAGGAATAGCAGTCTAAACTTCGGTGTTGCTTCCCCCCAGCATACACGTGAACAGCAGGCTCACGAAAAGAAGACTAGAGAAAGATTGCCATCTGCTGGAAGGATAAATATCTGCCATTATTCAGAATACTAAATCTGCTATAAGCATATTTTTTAAACCATAGCATATTTCTGATAAATTTATTTCCCAACATGAATTCTTATTCATATAAAACTAATTCAGTTTAATTTCATCAATATATATGCCATGAACCCAGCTTCAGAAACTGACAGAGAATGTTGGGTTTTAATGATACTCTAATCAAGCTTAAAATTAGGAAGGTGTTAAGGATTATCAGTAGAGATGGACTTTATTTATTCTTGAGCTCATAAACCAAGCTTTTTTTTTTTTTTTTTTTTAACCGAGCATTTAGACGTTAAATTTAAGGTGTCCAGATGCAGACAGACTGCAAAAAAGAAAGCAAAAAAATCACTCTCCTTTTAAACGGCATCAGCTGTTGTTCTACCTACTCCAGTAAATTAAGTACATCTGTTTCAAACAGAACCTTTTTATTAATCAAAAACCTGCAGGCGGTCCATGGAGCACAGGGACATGCAGCATTGCTTTCAGTTAGTCCGTCTTAGAAAAGCTTATCTATATTAGAGGAGTTTGTGCAGCGACTGGGATTAAATAACCACAGAGCTGCTGCCCATTCTGCTCAGGGCAGGAAGGGTCAGGAGCCAGGCACAGCACAGCCCATGTGCTGGACCGTGAACTTCTCCGTCTGCTGGGGCTGTCACAGGCTGTGCTGTCACCCAGAGCTATTCCTGCACCACCTCCAGCCTCTGCACTCTGGTGTTGGACACGGGGAATGACAATGGATGGACCACTGGTTTCCTCTTCTTGGCAGAGCAGCATGCAGGGAATCTGCCTTGTTCCCTCCCAGTGCTGGTACGAGCTTCACCCGCTTGGCACCGGGCAAAGTGCTTGTGGGGAAAACAGGATGTGTCTTCCTTTGGGAGGCTCCCTCCCTGATGTTCCCCTCCCTCACCGTTTGATTCGGTGCAGCTCTGCTCCAGTACATTCTCATGAGAGGTGATGTCATTCTTCCCTTCCATGGGTTTGATACCACACAGGTATTTTGAGAGCCTTTAAACTTTCAGGACAAGAGCTCAGACTTGTGAGACTTTGTGTCAATGTGAATCTCTGTCTCTTCTTACTGGGTTCCTAAATTCATCCAATGTGAACCAGTTGGGATTCCCAGTGACTTTCACATTTTGGTGAAAGCTGCCAGTACAAGTGACACTGGCAATCTACCTCATTCTCCTAAGCTATTGGCTTTCTCCTTTGACTATTGGCTTGACTTGCTGCTGTTTCAAATACCCCCTTTGTAGTAGTGTACCCCCTTTTTGTACCTGCTTTGTGGTAGTGATGCCATGGTGTCAGTCTGCCACTCAGCAGCTCTTCAGCTAAGGGGCTCCTTTTGGCATCAAAATTTCCAGTGCCCATGGGGAGAACTGTATTGGTATCTCTTCAGGGACTGAAATCCTCAGTCCTCAGACCAGATGCAGTTGCATAAACTTTCCTCTCCCCATTTTTTTTTTATTCTGCCCTTTCTGCAACTATCAGGTGTGGCCAGGAAGACATCCTAGGGCTAGGATGCTTTTGGTCTTTGCCATTCCGCTGAGACAGTGCACCGTGCAAGGGGTGACCTGATGCCAAGGGTGCTGGCAGTTTCCCAGCTAAGATCACTCCTTCCCTGTAGCATTGGCCAAAGCTGCTATCTTCCTCCATACAAGCTCCCAAATAGCCACCACATGGGGATGGCTAGAATCTTTCAGGGTTTTAAAGAAACTTTCTACTCAGTTAATGCAGGTCACTCTTCTGCACTTAATCCCAACCCGCCGCACCAATCGCTTCCCATATAATCTCCCAGAACAGCTGTGCTGTGATTGCATTGTGGATTACAAAATGACCATTTTCCACAAAACAGCTGCTGATCAGAAGGATAGCATTTAATAATCACTGGCGAGGAGAAGGAGGAGGGGACCAGACAAAGGAGGAAGGGATTTTGCAGCAATTGGGTTTCTTGGAGAATATATAGATGAACAAAGCAGCAGACAAAGCGTGAGTCCCACTTCTGTGCTGTTCATCCAGATTAACAGGACTTCAAAGACTTGCTGCTAAGGTAAATTCAACTATCATTCCTTTTGGGGCTATCTAGATATTATGGTTGATTGCTATCAGTGAGTCCTTGGCTTTTGTGGAAGGAAGCTTTTCTAACAATGTTTTCAGGAAGTAGTTCAGATTTGCTTCTCATTCCATATGTCTTCTGCATCCTTGATCCTCCACTTCCTACTTCTGACTCATTTGTTTCTTGTACTTTTTATGTTTTTTCCTTAACACTCTTCCTGAAATTATACGGCCTTTCAACTACTGTTGTAAATCAACTGGAGAGAATATTTTTCCCCACTACTGAAGATTTAAATTAGAAAGATGATTTTTGTAAATATTGTGAGTGGAATTTTTTTTGTTAAATAAAAGCATTACCAACCCAAAACCTGATGACAGAAAATCTTATAATTAAGCATTGATGGAAAACTGAAAAACTTTGTGAGCTGAAGGTTTCAATTTTCAGGTGGAAAAACTGTGGTTTTGAGAAGAGCAATTTTGTCTGCAATTTCCTTTTCAGTCATAAGCCAAACTTTCCACCAAAAAAACTTTCAGTGAGAAGTTTGCCACTAATCTTAGCCAGAAACTCTTCCTAGTAGGTGTCCTCTCTTTGAAAATGGTGATAATCAACATACTTTCAAATCATGAAAGCCATTAATTATGGCATCACTAAGACGTTACCATCTCCAGGGTGCAGAAAGAAATGCCCTGGTGAAGAGACAAAAGAAGCCAGAGTATGAAACCATACAGGAAAAATTCAGGAGCCGAGTATTTTCTTGCTTTCAATGAGAGTTTTCGGGGTCAGGCACTGCTTTCTCAGTGTGATGAGATGCTAATAAGGTCCTGTTTTTCAAGAGGAGCTTCAGCACTATCTTTCTTGACTGTGTTTCCAAGCTTGCTGGGTAGAAGAAAAAATGATTCTAACTGCACCACTTTTATCTGTGGTGCAGTCACAGACAATGCAAAGCTGGGTCTTGTGTTGTTTATTTATAGTGATGTCCACAGAATGGTCTTTCTCACACGTTCAGCGTTGGGTGAGTCAGCCAAAGTTAAGTGAAGAGGACCCACAGCAGGCAGCGTCTGTACAAACTGAATCTGTTCATGGGTAAATAGATTTTCAGAGTCATAAATAGGAAAGGGTGGGAGTATCTGGATGAAGTTGTGCCAAACATAGGGAGTGCCACGTGGGAAGAGACATGCATTGATTACATGAAAGTTGATGTGTGGGTAGATGACATCTAATCAATCTATGGAGTGATATTTTGGGGTTCTCAGGAGTCAGTGCAGGGTTTTGCAGGATCCCTGAAGTCTTCATCTTCCCTCTGAGTGAGAAAGTCCCTGGTTCACAAACTGCTTTCTGAATTACTTTAAATGATGAGATGAAATCAGTAAGAATGTTTGTGGCAACATTCACCCTTATCGGGAAAAAACCTTTGGCACTTTGTGTGAAAGCAAAGACGCTGCCACCCCACCACCCTACCAGATTTCTGATGTGCAGATGAGAGCTCAGGTGGAAGGTGCTGCTCTGTGGCTTGCACTTAAGATACCAGGTCTGGATAGCTGGGTGTTCTCTCTAAGCTGGTCACTGCTTTGATGTGTGACCTTCAGCGATATGGGAACATTTTCCTGCCTTTTCTCACCGAGAAATCACTATACTTTCTACCTCCCTAGGTACAGTAACGAGCTGCTTGAAAAAGTGTTTTGGACACTTGGCAGCAAGATTTCTCATTTAGCTGGAGAGAGCATTCGAATTTCATGTAAAGACAACACATGGTACTCAGGGAAGTTGGTTAACAGTTTCTCCCTGTCGTCTCTGAGACTGATGAATGTGATGTTCCTTTCATTTTGCTCCCATGCTCAGACACCTCAATGCACTCAGCCCTGCTATGTCACCCTCTCTTCCCCAGTACAGATATTCAGCATACTTTGAAATGGTTGAAGCTGACCAGGTCCGCTGCCCTGGCTTTCAAGGAATGGTTCTTCCATGCTGGGTGAGCTGTTGGGATGTTGTGAGGAGAGCAGAGTGCTCATCACCACAGCTGCATGCTGGGAAAAGGTGGGATTCATAAGGCTGTGTGGGACAAGTGGCTGGTGTGATGGTCTCTCCTATGTGTGTGTTGTAGATGGAGCTGCTGAAGGGACTGCCATTGCACCGTACTTTCCTGGCTGTCATCCTGAACCTGCTGGCTCTCACCCTCTCCACCACAGCCTTGCTGGGCAGCTACTGGTGCACTGGGACCCAGAAAGTACCCAAGCCTTTGTGTGGGAAGAGCAAAGCCTCCCAGTGTGTGGGTGTCCCCATGCCATCTGATGCAGACACCAGCAATGTTTCGTCTGAGGACACAGTGCACTACAGCTGGGAGACTGGGGATGACCGCTTTGCCTTCAGATACTTCCACACAGGGATGTGGCTTTCCTGTGAAGAGAGCATGGAAGGGCCAGGTAGTGTGTTGCTCAGGCAGCCACAACTTATTGCCTTGTATTTACTCCACAGAAGTTTGGAACTGAAAGATGGAAGGCTGAGAACACGTGGGAGAGAAGTATTCTTCCTTTTCCTAGATGGTATCAGCCCTGTGCACTGGTGCAGTCAATATATTTCTGTCCTTCACTGGAATGTTCACAGAGCAGGGAAATGGAGAGTGGTTGTCTCTGGTTTGCCCTTTGGTCTGAAATTGGGGCCTGTGAAGTGCAAGTGATGGTGGTGGTGACTTTATGATAGCACTGTCCATCCAGATGGGAATTTTCATGAGCCTCCTTTCCCTTTCCCCATATATCCATTCCTATATACAGATTACTTCATGCTCTTCAGGGCAAATTTGTGATGTCCTCTCAGAAATCTAAATACAGTGATTTTATGCAGATGATAATTTTTAGCTATCATTGTGAGGACTACAATAGTTGGTGTTTTTAAAGCATCAAACTGAGTAGTTTTGTGTTATTAAACAGAGACTGGGCTTTTCTTAAAAAAATAACAAATAAATTAAACAGAGAAAGGGAATTACTACCTTATAGATAGAGAGAAAATCTGGAGGATCTGAACCCAAAAGAACTAAAGCTAGGAGGTAAATTGACCTGAGGATTAGAGCTGCAATACCATAATTATTTTTAGCTTTTGTGATATTGTGACAGGTTTCATTAGTGATTTTTGACCATGTGGGACTGGCACTGTAAATCCTGAAGTGCCAGGGACTGGTTGTGCAACCTGTACTAGAACCCTTTGGGGCTTCCCTTCACCCTTGACTTGTTCCTGGCCAGACCTGCTCAAGTCCTTCTGCTGAAGCCTGTGCCACGCCAGCACAGGTGGGTGCTCTGCAGTGCTCAGATGCCCTTTACTGCCTGGCACACACATCAAGGATCAGAACTAATCCAGAAGGTGGCCAACACAGAGATTTCTATCTAAAAATAGCGTGATGAAAGTCACTTTCATCAGGGCCATTCCCCTGAGCCCACCACCCTCCCTTCACCTCTGCCCAAGTACAAACGTCTCATCTTCTTTAACCAAGCCATCCTTCCAGTACATTATTTTTCATCTCTGTTTCTGTCAGTTTGAAAATAAATAACTGATGAAGAAAAGCAGACAGAAGGAGGGGTTGGAGCAGAAGGGAATGTGCTTGAAACTCTCATGTCCTAACAAGTGGGCTGCTTTTTGTTATGAGCATTTCCAGAAGGGCTGTGGAAGGAGATGTGTTTATTTGCGACTAGTTTGGGTTGGCTTGTGTTTCCATGATGCTTGTGGGAGTGAAACTACATCCCTCAACTGATTTCTCTAAACAAATTTTCTGTTCACTGGGCAGTCCTGGAATAACCCCAGTGCCTGAAGGAACAGAGAAAGTATGAAACATCTGGATCGCAGCAGAACACGGGACAGAGCACGGGATAGAAGCACAGTCAGTCTCAGTCTCCTGCTTCCTGTAAATCACCCACCCACTACTGTGCATCTTTGAAGCAACTGCATAGACAATAAAAACAACAAAGAAGGGACTACTCTGAACAAAAGGAGTTTGAGTTGAGCTGGAGAAAGGATGTCATTCTCAGGCTAATGGCAGGATCAGTTTAGATGAGCCATTACTGAATATCCTCATTTAAGTTCTAGGTGAAGTAGCAAATTGCAAGTTAATGAGAACCGCAGATGGCACTAAACTGGGTAGCATCCTGAGAGCTGTGGATGACAGAAGTAGCACAGGAGATTTGGAAAGATTAGAACTGGGGATAGAAATTAAGAAAATGAGATTCTTACATGAAGTGGAAAAGTCTAGGAGAAAATACTGTGCCAAGTGGAGGAGAGGACCCTCAAATGCAGTAATGCAGTATGCAGGGACAGAGACTTACAGATAATAATAATGATGGACCCTCAGCTGAGACAGTAGTTTGCCAAAGCAAATATTAACACAATTTGTTGAAATAGCATGGCTAAAATGTGAGGATCAACGACCATATTTCTGTATGAGTCTCTGCAACAGAAGGGGGACTTACATCTCTGTCACAAAGTATTTCACTTGGGAAGTTCTTTTTTTGCTTTCTTCTTTGAGAAGCAGGGCTAGAAATGCTCTTCTGAGATTAGGGTGTGTGGGAATTCAGCAGAAGTGATGGATCTGCAGTCTGTTACAAACTACACCCTTAACAGACCCAATCATCAGTAATGTTGTGAATGAGTAGCAACAGATTTTTATATTCAGCAGAGGCTAGAAAGATTTACGAATTGCTGAAGCTTTTTTTTCTGAAAAGGTCATTTCTAGTTTTGCAGGCAAATGCTGCCTTCCCATCCTTTGCCTCAGTGAAGGTCTGGAAAGATAGAAAAAGACTGGAGGTGAGAAGGTCTGATGGGTAGATTCAGGGATGAATGGGGGTATGCACTGAAAAGAGAGTGAGATTAAGAGACTTTATTTCCCCCTGTGTTCCCTGCATTGTTTTATAAACTAAAAGCTTTGGTTTTGTGTTTCAGAAGAGAAATGCCGCAGCTTCATTGAGCTTTCACCACCAGCAGAGAGAGGTAAGAGCAAATCCCTGTATTTCACTGTAGCTGCACAGTGTGCCTCCTAGGGACAGGGGACCTGCAGCATTTTGCCTGTGTGGGGACAGCAGAGTGAGTCCCTAAAGGGCCAGGTATGGAATCCTATCCTCATGGTTGATAAAAGAGCAAAGATTTCCTCCCAGATGCTCGCATAAACCACTGCCATTTGTGAAGTCAGTGCTAGAAACCTCAGAGTCCCTCCAGTATGAGGTGGGATTTCTCTCATGCAGTAAGTTGCCAGGCCTGGGGTTGTCATCTTGCTGTCGTAAAGGGGAAGAGGATGGATGCAACCTCAGTGCAGTCCCTCCCACACAGGCTACATGTTAACTCAGTGCTTCAGTTTTGGGGTCTAATACGATGAATCTGGAAGCTGAATCACCTTTTCCTTTGTGGTAAGTGAACAGGACATGTGAAAGTTATGCTTTCAAGGTGAAGTCCCTGCCTCATTAAATACAAAACTACATTTGGGCAGGAGACATCACCCCTCCTGTCATTGTCACATGTTTCAAATCACCCTGTGGATAGCTTCAGTATGCTTTGATGTAAGTGTACATATGCTATGGAGATTCTACTTAATGAAGGCTTTTCAATTGGTGTGGGCTTGCTAACTATTCCCTGAGATGGAGGCTGGAGACAAGTCATTTCAGAAAATGTTCATATATGAAGGGAAAGGCCTGGGGTGCAGAGCCTGTCACAGCATTCAAACCCTGAAAGCAAGGGCCTAATAAATGCTGGGGATTTGCAAGCACCATTTTCACCCCTTCCTGCACAAACTATCATCTTAACATGACCGATGCAGGTGCCATTGTATGGCCGGGTTAGCACTGCACAAGGGGGTGGGACTGCTGGTTGTGGGATGGGCTGGCTGAGCTGGGTGTGTGCACAGCAGCTCCACAATACACAGGCAGCATTACAAGACCAAATTACACATCATCAGTGGGAAGCCTGGACTCACAAGGAAAATGATGCAGAGGTCTCTGTGTATGTGTGGTGCCTGCAACATCCAGAATACTTTTGACAGTCTGACCTTTAATGAAATATTCTTCTTGATGGTGCTGCAGCAAGCAAGCCAGCTCCTTTAAACAGGGAATGCAGCTCATCTGTTTCTGCTAAAGAGCTGGTTGACTCTACGGCACTAATGGTGTTGAGTATTCAAGTCAGTGCCACATTAATGAGGGTTTTCTTCACACTCCTTTTCCCCAGCTGAATGTCTCCTCTACAGCCATTAATAGTTGCTAACAGTAGTGTTCAGAGTGCTGCTTCATTTGTCAGATTGTTTCTTCCTCAGTGGATCCTGTGCCTTTCCACAGCCCAGCACTACAGAGTGCCTGTTTTCATCCTCCTTCAATTCTTACTGCATAGCTGTAGAACTCAGCTTAGCTGTGGACTCTGGTATCACTTAAATCCCACTTGAATTCTCAGCATGAAAGTACCTGCACTCTGTTCAAGAAGCAGGGTGAGCAGTCAGTGTTACTGCCCTGGCTGGATATCAACCCCAAGGAACGTACTTTCATTTTAATTGGGGTTTCAGTGAGAAATACAGGCTTGCAAGAGGCTTCTTTAATTCCAGAGGCCATATCCCAGACTCTCATGGATGCACCATACAGTTCTTAAATAGCTGAGTCCCAGATTAAAAGTTGTTTGCTTTTGTTGTTGTGATTAGAGCTTGGATGTGTTCATGGCCAATCTATGACCATTAGATTTTATGCTAACAGTCAACAGCTTCCCCTGCCTTTTTCCCTTTGCTTTCCTCCTTGCTGTTTATGAATAATGCTGGCTTGTTTACAGAGGGCATTTTAGATCCCCTCAGCTCTGCCATGCTAGAGGAGCCAAGCCACCCTTTATGACATGCACTCTGTCCCCTACAGCATCCACTGATCCCTTGCTCACAGGCTGGGGAGATTGCTTGTGGGTGTTTGCTGTTTTCCTTCATTCCCTTCTATCCAAAGGACATCCTTTCAGGATTGGGTTGAGAAAGGGGAGTACTCTTCCATGAACATGGTTTCATCCTGTATTCCTGGTAGGAATCCTGTGGCTGTCACTGGGATCAGAGATGCTGTACATCAGCTTGCTGCTCATCAGCTTCATCCTCCTGATGGTGGAAATTCTGCATACTGGCAATCCTGTCTGTGGGATGAAGCTCAATGCCTTTGCTGCTGTCTCCTCAGTGCTGTCAGGTAAGTGTATTACTGTAGTCTTGGAATCTCAGCACTGGAGAGCCTGCTTTTCCACTCAAGGCTGAAGTATGCTGCTCTAGCTCCTGCTGTAACTTCTTTGCTTTGTCCTTTGTGTTCAGGTCTCCTTGGGATGGTGGCACACATGATGTACACTCAAGTCTTCCAGGCAACAGTTAATCTGGGACCGGAGGACTGGAGACCACACACATGGGACTATGGCTGGGCATTCTAGTACGTGAGCTCTGAAGCCCATCTTCACCCCCGCCAGCCTTTAGAGCTTCAG
The DNA here is from genome assembly GCA_013400635.1 of Hypocryptadius cinnamomeus. Taxonomy (NCBI): domain Eukaryota; kingdom Metazoa; phylum Chordata; class Aves; order Passeriformes; family Zosteropidae; genus Hypocryptadius; species Hypocryptadius cinnamomeus. The sequence goes on along the minus strand of VYZP01039777.1, from coordinate 1,533 downwards.
CCATGCCACCCACTCCCTCCTCCTTCTTGACCTTCTGTGTGTTCCAAAGACATGTGTACCAAGGTTCTCCTACTACTAATCTCCTGTCTTTGCCTCACCCTGTTTTAATAAATGGTGGCTGAGCTACTTAAATGAATAGTTACCAAAGGACTGGGAAAACAATGGGGTCACACCTAAACAATTGCCTTCAGCCCTGCTGACTAATTAGGCTTGCCCCTCTTCTGGTTTGCCCTGTTTGGTCTCAACTCTTCCCTGTGTGCAGAGGCCAGTGTCACACTTGTAATGATGCTCTCAAACACACCTTGTTTTTCTCCAATTTTAACAAGTTGCATGCTGGCTTGGCATCTTCACTAACCAATGTTGGGCCGAAGGGCCTAGTCCTGCAACACCAAGCCTAGACATGTGCCTAAAGATGTGGGCACAGCTCAGCCTCCAACCAGCAGCCACACCATCTTCTCCAGTGCTGGCCCAGCCATATAATGGCAGCTGCACTGGAGGCCAAGGCCCTCTTAAGAAGGTACTATGTGCAGGAAGGAGGGAAAGCAGGCAATACACCACAGGATCACTTGTGAGCCAGGAAGAGGAGCTGCGAAAAGCAGGTGGCTCAGTGTGCCTCTCTCTAAAGGATAAAGCAGCCAAGCACAGTGGACATGTCATACCTGACCTGAAAAACAGTTGGATGAGCCTTTCAGGGGCCCATGAAAAGTGCAGGTTCAATTTCCAATGCTGTATTGATGACGACCACATTGATTCTCAAACACTCCAGTGCCACGTGCCACCCGTGGACATCAAATGCCAGGATGGCAGTTTGGTTATGCTCAGGTAGACAAGCCTCATGCGCAGTAAGACACTGGGCAGGCCAGCAATACAGAACTTGCTTCCAAGCTGTGCTCTCCTGCTACAGCTTGGAAGTTACAGACATTACAGATGTTCCTCCTGCCCTTTTCCCTGTGTCACTCCCTTCCCTGTCATGGGGATGACCAATATTTATCCCACTGATCTAAGAAGAATCTTGTGGTGGGATAACCCCTAAGAACTGTAATGCTATGAGCCTTAGTCACTCCAGTTCATGTCTGTGCCCAGTAGATTCTGCCTGGCAAATCAGGGAGAATTGGGGTGTGTCATGGTATTCTTTACCTTACATGGCTTTTCACAGCATGTGCTTCTTCTGTGTGTCTCTGGCAGCATGGCCTGGGCCTCCTTTACCTGCTGCATGGCCTCTGCTGTCACCACTCTCAATACCTACACCAAGACGATACTGGAGTTCAAAAGGAACCACATCAAGGGATACGATGGGACCCTCAAGGATCACCCTCAGCACCACCAGTGCTTCATACAGCAAATAAGCAGCTACTATGAGCCCAAAGGCAAGGCCTTCCATTCAGTCTCTGAGGGAGTCGACTTCTACACTGATCTGCAGCAGAAAATACTACAGCGGGAACCAGAGCTGGACCTGGATGAAGTCTTGGGCCAGACAATCGGGGAGGATCGCTGTTAGGGAGTGTACAGGGACAGAGCAGTGGGGTTTGGGAG
>VYZP01039773.1:0-15241 GCA_013400635.1 Hypocryptadius cinnamomeus | reverse complement strand
AAATCCTGTTCTCTGGTTGAGGGACTGGAAAAATGAATGAGGGGGATGATGATGGGCTGCCCAGAGAAGCTGTGGCTGCCCCTGGATCCCTGGAAGTGTCCAAGGCTGGGTTGGACAGGGCTTGGAACGCCCTGGGATAGTGGAAGATGCCCATGGCATCTTGTTTGGTCAAGATATTGCATTTGTGGGGTGCCCTCATGGCAGGAAGGAAGGAATGATGAGNAGCTGGGCAGAGCACTGGGCTGATGCCCAGATTATTTTGTGGTGACCTGTTTTGATCCAGAGCCATGAAGAGGTGAAGGTTTGGCCTTTACCAGACGGGAGTTATCACTCCCCTTAAAAAACCCCCACAACACCAAAACCACTTCATCAAAAAACCAGGCTCTGCTCATTGACCCAAATGTTTGGCTCCTTCTCCAGGTCCTGTTCATGCTGAAAAAGTAGGGAATAACTGTCCAGTATGAGTTGAGACTTTGTACTGGATGGTGGTCCACAGGAGAGGGAGATTTTGGGGTTGCCCCACGAGGATTTTGGCAGGACATCAGGACAGGAGGAAGCATCACTGACAGCTCCTGCTTTCATTACCTGACTGCTGCCAGCTCAGAAAAGACTTGTGGTGTAAAAGAGTGTGAAAACTTGCTCTCAGAAAAATTGGGAGGCAAAAAAAACCCCCCAAAAACCAACTGGGATGAAAAGAGGATGATGGGAAGCATGAGCAGCGTTTGGGTGCTCCTGCTTCCTCCAGGCTCAGCTCTGGCAGGGGGATGAGCTTCCCCTACCACTCCCAGGTATTTGGGATGTCCCTCTGGGAACCTGCACTGCTCAGGAATCCCTCTGTGCAGGACATGGCACAGAATCAGCCTGGGATCACTGCTGGGTTAGAAAGAAGTAATAATTCATGTCTCTTCTCTGTTCCTGGGTCACACTTGAAATTAATGAATGGCTTTGCAAAAATTGGCCACTTTTCCTTTGATTGATATGGTTTGGACTCTTTCTTTGCCCATGGGTGTCTGAGCACAATCAGGTCATGCTTTCAAGCTCTCTTCCAGCCTGGAAAAGACAAGGTTTTATTTTGTCATGAGATGTTCTGCTCATCCCATGACTTCTGAAGCGGGGGGGAAGCAAATGCAGTGAGCAACCTGTGATGAGACCGGTGTGAGTGGGACGTGGATCTCCATCCCTAAGAGGCATGAAACTCCACACCAGGATTCACAGGGATGTAGTGAAGTCATCCCAAAGCATTTGCTGCCTGATGCAGGTCTTAAAGGGCCAAAGCATGGGAGGCTGTCCCAGGGAGGCTGATGGTGAGGCAGAGAGGTGAAAAGTGGCTCAGAACCCCGAGTTTTGTGCTACAGGTGGATGAGAGGAGCAGGGAAAGTGGCATTTCTGTGAGACCCCATTGAAGAGGGGTATTTGGCAGGCACCACATCAGGGAGGATTTCTTTGTGGGCAGAGGAATATTGAGGGGAGTTTGGAGGTTTTCCTTCCCTAGTGGACCTTGAGGGATGTGTGCATGTAAAAAGGAAAAGCCCTTCAAAAGCTCCTGGGGCTTGAGCATCACAACCTTCTTGCCACCCACCAGCAACCTCAGGCCACTGTTCCCTCTCCAGCATCACCCAAATCTCAGTTTGGGATAGGTGCTACTGCAGGCCTTTCCCTTGCCCTTTTCCCTGATCCCTTGATTCATAGGATCACCAAATGGGTTGGGATGGAAGGGACCCTAAAGATCCTCCAGTTTCATTGGGATTCCAACAGATCCCAGCCTTCTGCCTGGCTCTAGGGAGATCCTTGCCCATAAATGAGCCAGTTGCTGGATGGCTAGAAAAAATGTGGGGGGATTTGGATGTTGTGTTGACCCCCACTGCTCCTTCACCCATGGGGGCTGCGTGCCTGGGTGATGGTGACAGCAAACAAGAGGGGAAAAAAAAAAGAAACCACCTGCACAGGAGGGGAAAATAACCAAGCTGAGGGGAAGGAAAAACCAACCCAACTTGTCCTCTTATAGCATAAAAGCCCTCCTCCCCTGGAAAGAAATAAAAGCCAGAGTGAAATGAAGGTAAATGCCAGAGGTTTAAGTACTGAGTGTGTTTTAAAGGTTACCTTTCAGGGGGTTGGAGAGAGAGACAGAAGGGGAAGGAGCTGGAGCACTTCCCATTGCGAGGGCCACTCCAGCTCTTAATGGATTTTTATATCCCTGTCTGCTTTTGTGACATTATTAAAATTGCTTATTTTTAATTTTTTTCCCCCCTTTCTTCATCTGGGGGGAGGGGAGCAGGAGAACAAACTCTGTTGCCTTGGCAACACCCAGCTGCACATCTGCATGGCTGATCTGGAGCAAAACCAAAGTTTTGGGTAGTTTTTGAAGAGGAGAGAGAGGAGCTGTGTCTAGGTGTGTGTGTGCATGCTGGGACAGAAGGCACAGGGTTTAATTACAGGCGTGGGGAGGTGACATTTCCAGGGCTTAGCTGGTGAGGATAGAGAAGTGAGGAGCCTGAAGGAAGGTAAACACCTGTGTGTAATGGAAATGCTGTATGGCACAGCCCCCTCTTTGAGGTCCACCTAGCAAATATCACCCCGTTTCCGACTCAAAAATATGCCAGAGCACCTCTGGAAGAGCAATTCCAAGGACAGCAGAGGAGAAAGCAAAGTTCTGCTCTGCCTGAGGGGAGGGGAGCAGGATTCCTCCCATCCCAAATCTGGGAATGGGGGAAAAGCCAAACACTAAAGCTGCTGTACTTGGGAATTCTGCCTCCTCCTTCCAGTTCCTCAGTCCTTGGGCTGGGTTTGCTGTCTTTAATTCCATTTCCCTGGCAGAAACTCCGTGCCCAGTGGTGCTGGGAATCCCTCGTGGCCACATGAGCTCCCAATCGCTCAGAAGGAGCTCTCTGCCCCCTAAAATCCCATTTTCCCCTCCTGTGCAGCCCCTGGGGATAATCCTGTATCAACAAAGCTTTGTTATCTCCCTGGGTGAGCTCCTTCCCTCTCCAAGTGCCCCATCCTCATCCTCAGCTGGGATGGGGAAGGGTCTTGGGGTGAGGGAGATGTCCCCATCCACTGCCACCATCCTGGAGCTCATGGAGAGGAGGCAGGAGGCCTGGGCTGATCTGCTGGGAGGCAGGGTAGGGGTGTTTTCTGTGGTTTGGAGTTTTTCTGATTTTTTGAGTTGTTGTGTTTCTGGGTTTTATGTTTTTTTGTTTTTTGGGGGGTTTTTTAGGGTTTTTTGGGGGTGGATTTTCTTTTATTTTCTTTTTGTTTCCTTTGTTTGTTTGTTTCCTTTGTTTGTTTGTTTCCTTTGTTTGTTGGGTTTTACCTCCAGGTTTTGGGATTTTTTAAGTGATTTTAAGCGATTTAAAAAAAATTACTTCTTCTCTTGTTTCTTTTGCTGTGTTTTAACCAGAAATCCCACCTTAAAAATACACTGGAAATACCAGGGGAAAAGCAGCAAGACAAGCAGTTCTTGGGAATATATGGAGCTGACCCAGAAGTCATGAAGCAACTGAGCAGTGACAGGACTGGAAAGCTATCAGTCTTTTTTTGGTTTTTCATTTTTGTTTTTTGTTTTTTCTTCTGTCTGTTTGGTTTTTTGTCTGGTTTTTGGGGTGGTTTTTTTGGGGTTTTTTGGGAGAGCAGGGTTTGGCATCCTCCCTTAAGGAAAGCACCAACACCTTCTTGGGCCTGTTTATGGGGTGATGGCAAAGGAGAAAAGGATGGGCTCTCAAAAAGGGGAGAAAACCACTGGTTACCCCCTGCTGAGGTGATTTGCTGTGTGCCAGAGTATATATTTAGGTTGGGATTAATTTCCCATAGCTCCCAGCAGCCCTGAGAGCCCTGCAGGGTCCCCAGTGCCAGCTCAGTGTGGCCAGGCTCCATCAGGAGCCTGCTCATTGCTCTGGGTGACAATGCCACCACAGTGGGAGGGGGTTAAAGCCACAGGAGTGAGGCAGAGATGGAGATTTAATTGGATAATTCTCACTGAAGCATCTCCTGGTTAACCAGCCAGAACCCCACCTGCATTTTCCCATTATTTTGCGTGTTAACAAGGTCTGCATCCCAGGAAGGGGCTGGAGGGGCTGGGGGGTGATTAAGCCTGGCAGCACCACTTCCAGCTGTTCTCCAGGGGGCTAAAGGGTGGAGCTGGGGGTCACTGCTGCCCTTGGGGAGCTGGGCTCTTCCTCAGCATGCTCACACACCTTTTTGGAGCAGAATGCAGCTGTTGAGGAGCTTGGGCAGCTTTGGTGTCCTCAGGAGCAGAAAACATCCAGCAGCAGGGAGAGGAATGATGGGGTGTTGGCCTGGAACTGCCATTACAGTGAATAAAAGGAGTTTATTTTGCCTTTTTCCCTGCATTTGAGCAATATCAGCACAAAGCAGGGTAGCAGGAGCAAAATCAAAGAATCATTTGGGTTGAAAAAAGGACCTTTAAGATCCTCAAGTCCAACCATTCCCCCAGCACTGCCAAACCTTGTCCCCAGGTGTGGCAGCAGGTCTCTAGTTGGGTAATAATTAATATTGACTCCATGATCTAGAAGGCATAAAAGACATTTTATTATTAGAAATCTACAGTTCTTATAGAAACAGTGGTGGATCTAAGACCTGATTGGTCTCAAAGTAAAAACCTCTCACACACTGTTGGTGGTTATCAATAACACACTCTAGAGAACCATATTTATAAACAATGGTTACAGAAAGAGAGATAATAATTGTTTGAATTCTTTTCTTCTAAGTTTTTCACAGCTTTTACACAGCTTCCCAGGATTTTTCTGGGGAAGTCTGTGCCTGCTCTCTGTGGCCAGAGAGCTGCTGCCACACCCAGATGCCACATCCAGGTGACTTTCACATCCCTCCAGGCCTGGGGAGTCCAGCTCTCCTCTGGCAGCCTGTGCTGGTACTTGGTGACCCTTTCCATGAAGAATTTTTTCCTAATATCCAATCTAAACCTCCCCTGGCAGTGCTTGAGGCTGTTTCCTCTTGTTGTTTTGTACCTGGGAGAAGAGCCTGACCCCTCCCTGGCTGCCCCTTCCCATCAGGGAGTTGTGCAGAGCCCCCTGAGCCTCCTTTTCTCCAGGCTGAGCCCCTTTCCCAGCTCCCTCAGCCCCTCCTGGTTCTCCAGCCCCTTCCCCAGCTCATTTCCCTTCCCTGGACATGCTCTAGCTCCTCAGTGTCTGTCTTGAAATGAGGAACAACTGAAAATGTCTGCAGCTGTTTATTTTGTACTTCTGTCCATCCAAAACAGCCTGAATGGATGGGTCTCCTTCTCCCAAGGCCAGGCTGGGCACAGACATCAAGCTGAGTGGGAAAGATTTGCACAAGAGGGTCACAGGAACAGGCTTAAAAATCTAAAAAAAATATCACTGGAAATTTCTGGAGCATTTCCCATCCTAGACAACCTGACCTTCAACTGGCTGAACTCCCTCCCCCAATTTTAACAGCTGTCAGTGCAAACACAGGGTGGCTGTTCCTGGAAACACTGAGCCGTCCCCCAAGCCTTGAGAGAAATTTATGCTGCCCTTGTCCCTCCGAGGAGGCTTCTTTCCAAGAGCTTTATTTATCTCAGGAGCATCACACTGCTCTCTGGGAGCTTGCCCTCCACTTTGACCCTCAGGAAACATGTCCTGAAGGATGTCACTGGGTGGGAGAGCAGAAATGTGTTTGTCTGGAAAGCTGCAGAATGAAGCTGAGGAATTGAGCCCCAGGAAGGTGCAGGAAGATCCCCAAGAGTCCTAAAAGCAGTGGGGAGAAAGCTGCTGTAGGAGCCACTTCTGCCACAGGACCCCTCAAGTTGGATATTTTCCACACTGGAGGGGGAAAATCTGAATAAGAAGCTGCTAATGCCCAATTCTCACAATTACTGTGGGTAGTTAATTAGCAGCAGCGAGTGGAAGGAGGTGACTCAAGCTGACTCAGAGGGAGTCACAGGGAGCATCCCTCTGCCAGAGCCTGGCCACAGCGTGGCTTCAAGCAGCCTCTCACAGGTGTCCTTTAACCAGAGGGGACCTCTCAGAATGCCATCAGGTTTGACCACTTTGGTGCTGAGCCCTGTTCTAAAGGTAATTAAAATTAATTAGACAGCCTGGCTCCATCCAGGGTTCAGGTTCCACGGGAGAAGTGGCTGCTCCAGGAGCTCAGGCCGAGAAGGGGCTTTTGAAATCGCTGAGGTGCCCAGAGCAGATGTAGATTTCAGCACTAGAAACCCCTCAGCAGCACCCACCTGCCTTACAGACACAAAATCCATTCCAAACCAGCCCCCACAGAGATGTCAGGATCTCCAAAACTCCTCAGTGGCTTTTGTTTTCACCACCTGATCAGAATTCCAGCAGCTGCTATGCTTCTCCCCTCAACCCAGGGTTGTGGGTGCAAACAGAGACCTTGAGCCCCATTTCAGAGTGTGAGGATGGAAATGAAAGCATTAAACAGAGCTGGAGAGGCTCTTTGGACAAGGAGAGGGCTGGAGAAGCTCTTTGGACAAGCACGTGGAGGGACAGGATGAGGGGGGATGATTCATGTGGACAGAGGGCATGGTTAGCTGGGCTCTTTGGAAGAAACTCTTCCCTGTGAGGGCGGTGAGGAACTGGAATTGAATTCCCAGAGAAGCTGTGCCTTCCCCATCCTTGGAAGTGCTCAAGGCCAGGCTGGATGGAACCTGGGATGGTGGAAGGTGTCCCTGCCACGGGAACAGTTCATCTTCAACAAGTTCATCCTCCCAACCCAAGCCATGCTGTGATTCCATAGCCAGGAAGAAGACCAGGAAATGCAACTCCAGGCTCACCACAAACAGGAATGCACTGGGATGTGTGGCTGGAGACCTCCACCTGTGACCTTCCCAAACCCAGCCTGCCTGGTGGGTCCCCCTGCAGAGCCCTGGGGTTGCTGGCAGGTAAAATGGAGCCAGGCTGTGCCGTGGGGAGCACCACGTGTCACTCATCAAAGGATGTTCCCAGCGCTGGGCAGTGACACACATTGTTATCAGGGCCAGGCTGAATCAAGAAAAACAAGTGAGATGACACTCAGAGATCAGTAATTCCTCCCCCTCACTCATAACTCTGTCAGCCCTTTCAGCTGGATTGTCAAAATGCGTTTGTCACAGAACAATTCCTACTCTTCTTTTATTTTCTGTGATTATTATTTTTTCCTTTCTTTCTGACGCTGGCTGAACTCATCCTTTTGGAACAAAACCCAATATTCATTTCCTCTCTGGGCAGTTGATTTTATTATTGGCTCACCTGCTCCAGCACTTGAAAAGCTATAAGACTGACTGGGTCTTCAAAATTAAATTCTGCTGGATTTTTTTATTTTATTTTTTTTTCTTTTCCCCAGCCTCACGTATTCCATGACTGCAGGTTACTGGCAGGGAATTGAAGATGTACTTGGCAAAGGTACTTTCTGTCTGGGATGGGGATGAGCAAAACAGGAAGCCTGTTTCTCTCTAAGTCAGCATCTTTCCAAAGGCTCAGCCTGTTCCAGACCTTGCTTGTGCCTTGCCCATCTTTTCCTGGGGATGAAGCGGGGCTGTGGGCAGCCACTGATGATGTTCTGTTGGGAAAATGAAGCTAAAAGAGGAAAATATGGGATACTCTGAGGGTTTTTTGAGGGGAGGAAAGCTCCAGCTCACCTTCAGCTCAACAGCTGGTGATGCCTCAGGGTTTAGCTTTTATATATTTCAGATTCTGTGCTGCTTTAGTGTGTGGGTCTGAGCTTCATATTAAGGGATGGTGAGCTCTCTGCACAGAGCAGGGAGACAAAACAATTCCTTCTCTAGCTGGGGACCAAGGACAAATGATCCAAATCTCAGGCCCAAGAGCACAAACAGCGTGGGCTGGAGAGAGAAAAACAAGCAGGATGGGAGTGCATGGGCTAAAGCTGGAATTGGACAATGAACTCCAAAATACAAATGGAGGAGAACTGATAAAAGTGAGGGAACCCGTGAGCGCTCGTGCATTTTGTGACCATTTTGGTTCATCTTGGGTGCAGCCCTGGCTGGGCTCTTGTGCTGCCCAAGGTGGATCCATTGAGGAGATCCTTCTAGTAAATCCCTGCTTTATTCTGTAGCTCTGTCCAGCCTCTGTTTTAGGCCAGCCTTCATCAGGCATCACTGGGAGCTCTGCCAGGCTAGGCAGGACTTGGGATGATTCCTGATCTTGGGCTTCTTCCCAGGTTCCCCAATTCCTGCCAGGGCTGGATGAATTTTGCTGCTTCAGGGGCGGTGTTGAGGAGACCAGGAGAAGTTCTGCATTCCACTGCCAGCTTTGCTTATTTTAGCAAAGAGAAGGGAAAGATTTTGGGGTAGGGAGGGAGAGATCCATGTGTCCCGTTGCATCGCTGGGACGGGCTCTCCCCATCTGTGGGAAATGGATTTGTAGAAAATTTTAAAAACTTGCTAGAAGGTTCACACAGTATCTATTTGTATGTAAACTTTGAGATAGGAAATCTGACTTAGAAATGTTATAGAATAGGATAGGCATTGTTGAGGAAGAAATGGAAAAATAGAAATAAGTTTTAAAGGCTGGCTTTGTAAAAAAGACTAGATATTTTTGAAAAATAGAACTATGAAAGATGCATTGTATTAGGACTTAGGAAGAGTAATTTTGGATATTGGTTTTAAAGTATTTGTAATAAGGTGTGGTAAAAGTTGATAGGTTAAGAAATGTTTATAGTAGGAAATAGTTGGCTTCTGATTGTGATGGTGTGAATTATGACATCTGTATTGTCTCACCCTTCTCATGAGACTGAAAATGGAATAAAAGTTTTTAAAACACCAAAAAAATTTGAACAAGTGTTGGAATAAGTTTTTTTCTGACCTAGAGGTGGGGCAACTGAGAGGTGTGTTAAAAACTTTTATTCTATTTTTAGCCTTATATGAAGGGTGAAACAATAGAGATGTTGTAATTCATGCCATCACAACCAGAAGCTATTTTTAAATTAACTATTAAAATTACTACATAATAAAATAATAAAATAATTTAATAAATAAAATAATAAAATTACTCTATAACTTAATTATTTGTTCATTTCAATACATTATAAGTATTTCTTAACTTATTAATTTTTGTTACACTATATAATAAATGTTTTTAAACTAATCATTTAAAATCACTTCTCGTAAATCTTGCTACGATATATTTTTCATAATTTTATTTCTCTAAAATATCTAATCTTATTTATAATGTTATTTTTACAACTTATTTCTAGTTCTATTCCTCTCTTAATAATATTTATCTTAATCTATGATATCTCTAAGTCAATATTTCTTATTTTTAAATGTACATACAAATATATACACTATATATATAAAAATGTGTATATACGTATATAAAGTATATATGTATATATACTTTATCCAGACATATATATAAATGTATATATATCTATATTTAAATGTGTATATATGTATATAACATATATATGTATATATACTTTATACATACACATCTATAAATGTATATATATCTATATATAAGGTGTGTGTATATACTTTATAGATACATACAAATATGTACTTTACATACAAATATATAGTAAATATAAATTTTCCATTACATTAAATTAAAAATTTCTGTTAAAATCTTTACAAACCTATTTCCCACAAACAAGGGGCCAAGAGCTGACCTCATTGTTTCCCTGCAGGAAATGGGTTTTGCCAACAAATGGAATTTTTTAGTGCCATGGAAGTTCTGCATCGTGTCCTACCTGGAAGTGCCAGCCACGAGGCAGTGCTGGGGTTTTTACCGGAAGGAATATTTTTAGCCTGGCAAGGTTAAAAAAAAAATATATATATATATAAAAAAGAAGTTTATTCCTTCAGACAGTTGTGCCTTGGTCTGTCACAGCGAGCACAGGGATGGCACCAGCACCATCCCAGTGCATCCCCAGCTGGGGATCCAGATGGATCCAGACCTGGGTCAAGGCTGGACACGTGTTAGGACACGAAAATCAATCACAGCTGAAAATGAGAGGAAGGGGAAGTGTGAAAAAACCTGGTGGGTGTCAGACGAGCCCCCCCACCCCCTGAGAGATGTCCCAAATTCCAGGGAGGTGCACCCCTGGAGTGCTGCCCTGGGAAATGCTGAAGGTGGGTGAGCTGGGGGTGCTGGGTGATGCTGCCACTGCCAGGAAAATAATTCCTCGCTGGGATGGGGTGGGCACAGGTGAGGAGGGCCATGCACCCAGCCTTCCTCCAGGCTGGCATTTCCCTCCTGATATATAGAGTGATATATGGTGACCCTCCTGACAAGCCAGGGCAGGAGGATGAGGAGCAATAGGAGCTGTTATCTGAAGGTCGGCTGAAGAGCTGGCAGACACTAATTAGCAGCTGCAATCAAGGGGAGGGCAGGACCAGCCTGGTTGGTGGGACTGGGATGGCCTGGGCTGGGCCGTGCTTCTCTGCCTGCTCACCTGGAGCTGGCTCCCAAACTAGCTTGAAACCCAGGAGAGGAGGATAAATCCCAGTGGAGTGCGTGCAACATGTGGATTTTAGGATGAGGAGGCTGCAGGAGGCCCCAGGGGATGTGGAGGATGCCAGAGGATGTCTGTCTGGCTGGGAAAACCTCTCTACCCACACCTCTGCCCCTGTCAGGACACACAAAGCGGGTGCTGCCTTTGTGCTGGTCTGTTATCAACCCCCCTGCTAAATAATGATCTCCAGCCTCCCAAAATCAGCACTCCCAGCCTCCCAAAATCAGCACTCCCAGCCTCCCAAAATCAGCACTCCCACCACCCTGCAGAGACCTTGGCTGTGCTGCCCAAGGCAGAAGCAGCCGGGGCAGGGAGTGGAGATGGGGTGGAGGACGGATCTGGGACCCAGAGAGCGCCGGAGCAGGTGATTATTTTATTCTTTTGGGGGCAGGAGGAAGAAATTGCCATGTGGCACTGCCTGGCTTTACCTGGAGGGTGCAGCTGATGAATAGGAGTGTTTTGCTTGCCGCAGGCTGAGCCACGGAAAGCTCAGGAGAGTTTTTTTCCTGAGCTGCTCCATTAACACAAACAGACAGCAAGGCGAGCTGCTGACACCGGGGTTAATTAAATCCATCTCTCCATCAATTCTTATTCAGCTATTATCGATGGTCATTAGATCAGCGACAAAGTGACAAGCAAACAGTAATAGACTCATCTTAACCCTTGTGCTGCTGGAGGAGGGGAAGTGCTGCAGGTGAGCGGGGAGGTGGCTTCTCTGCTCAAATTCTGTCTGCTCTCCCTTAGAGCATCCCAGCTGTATTTGAGTCCTCTCAGTGGCCAGGTCACATTCTTCCAGCAAGGAGGAAGAAGGGACACATTCTTCCTGTGTCCCTCTCTGTCCTTCTCCCACAGCTTCATGGCCCAAGGTCACACAACCCCAGAAGGGTTTGGGTTGGAAGGGACTTTAGGGATCATCTTGTTCCATCTCTCTGCCATGGGCAGGGACACCTTCCCCTATCCCATGCTGCTCCAAGCCTGGCCTTGGACACTTCCAGGGATTCAGGGGCAGCCACAGCTACTCTGGGCACTCTGTGCCAGGTTCCCACAGGGAACTGTTCCTCAGGGATGCTGGGGACAGTGGATGTGACATGGTGACATGAAGGCTGAAAGCAGCAAGGTCCCACTGCCATGGCACAGAGAGAGGGCAGGATGCTCTGGGGCACCTGTACCTTAATGTTGGTCCCCTGGGTCACAAAGTCCCCCTGGTCACGAAATCCCCGTGGTCACAAAATCCCTCTGGTCACAAAATCCCCCTGGTCACAAAGCTGCCCCAAACTGCCAGGCAGAGTAATGGGGTGATGCCACCCTCAGCAGAGACCCACAGAGCTGCTGTGCACACCTGAGCAACCCAACAAACCATGGAATAAAAAACCAGGATAACTTTTAACATGAAAGGACTAAGAAGAAGAAGAAGAAGAAGGGAATATCCAGCTCCTAGAGCCATTCCTTCTTGCAGAAGGCAGAGCTGCTCCCCCCCTGCCCCCACACCCGTGTCCTGCAGGCCCCTCCAGTGCCACTCACACTTTTCCAGTCAGCCTGGCGGGGAAAAGCTGTGGCTGCTGCTGCTCTGCTCCCTCTCCCCCTCTGATTAACAGCTTAAATGAGAACTGAAGGCTGCCCAAGGGCTGCAATACATTTTCACGCTCGTGCCGCCGCAGCCAACAAGGCAATGTCCAGCTCCCTTCAAGGTCACTCACAACCTTCAAGTGACTTTCCAGTGCTTGTGTCCTGTGGTTTTAGCTCCTGGAGTGAAGAGATGGGAGTGCTGGGGCTTGGTGCTGGCCCACGTGATGATGGGTTGGGAAATGTCAGCAGTAAAATAAACACGTAATTTTGTGCAGGTAAATAACTCAAATAAGATTTTTTTTCTTTTTTTTTTTTTTTTTGTCTGCTTGTAAATCATAGAATCACTGAATGGTTTGGATTAGAAGGGACCTTAAAGATCATCTAATTCCAACACCCTCTCATGGGCAGGGACAACTTCCACTATCCCAGGGTGCTGCAAGCCCCATCCAGCCTGGCCTTGGGCACTTCCAGCCCATGTTGTTTGTGCTCTTGGGCCTGAGATTTGGATCATTTGTCCTTGGTCCCCAGCCAGAGAAGGAATTGTTTTGTCTCCCTGCTCTGTGCAGAGCTCACCATTCCTTAATGTGAAGCCCAGACCCACACACTAAAGCAGCACAGAATCTGAAATATATAAAAGCTAAACCCTGAGGCATCACAGGGATGGACCATCTTCCACCCCTCTGTGCCTCTATTTTACCACCCTCACTGTAAAAATCTTCTTAACTGTGTGTAAGGTGACAGCCTTACATACAATAAGTACATTTGAAAAGATATTTGTCACCACTTTTCTCCCTCTCACAATCCTCCTTGTTCTTGTGCTGTTGGAATTGGTGTGGCCGTGGTGGTAGGGATGTGATTTTCTGGAGAAGATGCCTGAAATCCCTCCTTCCAACCTTTGATGCAAGGACAAGGTTTCTGAGTGCTGGCACTGATGCCTCAAGATTTGGCTTTTATATTTTTCAGATTCTGTGCTGCTTTAGTGTGTGGGTCTGAGCTTCATATTAGGGAATGGTGAGAGCTCTGCACAGAGCAGGGAGACAAAACAATTCCTTCTCTAGCTGGGGACCAAGGACAAATGATCCAAATCTCAGGACACAAACAACATGAGCTGAAGAGAGAAAAACAAGAAGGATGGGACTGCATGGGCTAAAGCTGGAATTGGACAATGAACTCCAATCTGCAAATGGACCAGAACTGATCACAGTGAGAGACCCCATGACCAGGTGTCCATTTTGGGACCATTTTGGTTCATCTTGGGTGCAGCCCTGGCTGGGCTCTTGTGCTGCCCAAGGTGGATCCATGGGGGAGATCCTTTTAATAAATCCCTATTTTATTCTTTAACTCTGTCTGGCCTCTGCTCTAGGTCAGCCTTCACTAGGCATCACCTGGAAGTGCCCCACCTGTACTGGCAGGGGAAGTGTTTTTTCCTGCAGGATGTCCTGAGTTTCCTGGACACAGTTAATGGTTCAGTGCTGGTTCATGGCTCTTCAGGACATGCTGCTGCATCCTCACTCTTTTTGTGGGGCTCAGAGACCTCAGTGTGTGCTGTAAGTAACTTCCTTTGTGTTGCTCTTCACAGCAGCTTTTAACACCTGCAGAAGCTTCAACGTGCTCCAGAGCTGGTGGAGAAACAATTTCTGAGCTGGTGGAGCCTTCCTTGCCAGAGTGGGCAGGCACAGAGTGAATACCCAGGGGGAAAAGGAGGCAGGATGTTGCAGGGTGAATGTGTGACACACCTCTGTCTCCAAATACAACCCTGCTGCTCCTGAAGGACCTTCTGAATGGCACCCCAGCACACAGCAGGGATGATGGAATAGGTGCAGTCCAAACCAGCCTGGGATTCTAGATGTCTCTAATTGTTGGATTAAGCTTTTTTTCTGACCCACAGATGGGGCAACTGAGAGGTGTTTTAAAAACTTTTATTCTATTTTAATAGAATTTATTGTATAAAATATTTATTACTTATAATATATATTTTAATAGATATTTTAATATATATAATAGATATTTATAATTTATTCTATTTTTATATCATGTAAAGGGTAAGACAACACAGATGTTATAATTCACACTATTATAATAAAAAGCCAAGTATTTCTTCTATCAAACTTTAAGAATTCTCTACAAATTCATTTCCCACATCTAATCATCCCATAGCCAAGGTGGAATTTTGTCCTTGGTGTGAAGGGATACAGGGTGGGCACGTTAGGGAACGTCCCTAATTCCTGAGGCAGGGGGAAAACAGCACAGGGAGATGAAAGTTGATTCCAGCTCAAGGGCTGATCTGAAGGGGAGAGTAACTTCCCCCCTCAGCACAGCCCCTGATCCAGGAAAGTGCCTATGTCTGGTGGGGATCCAGCTGGGATTCAGCCCCTTTTCCAGCTGGGATCCAGCCCCTTTTCCAGCTGGGATAGGGAAGAGGTGGCTGGGTGTGAGCAGGGGGCAAACACTGAGCGAAGCCTGAGCTCATCCCTGCTCTGGGAAGGGCCGTGGCTCTGCTCAGCTGCTCAAACCTCACACATATCCCTCCCCAAAAGGGAAAAAATTGCCATATTCATTTGTGATGGGAAATAATTACTTCGCTCATGACACAAAGTCAATTTTTGTCCTGAACCAGAGGGAGCTCTGCACTGACAGAGGGAATTTGAAGGAGAGCAAAAATCAGCCTGGCATTTGTATCCTCAATTAAAGGCGAGAAGGAGCCAGCGGTGAGTTGTGGGGGCTTTTCTTTTTCCCTCTCCGTCTGTTTTTTTGCACATCAAATTAGATAACAGCTAAAATGTTCTGGCTTCTCCAGCTCAGGCTGGGGGGAGAGGAAAGGTCTCCTTTAACTTCATTAGCTGTACTGAAATCAAAAGCTGACTGAGGCAGGAGCTCTTTCCCTCCCTCATTTTGTGGCAACCGATGGGCAGATAGGGGCAACCTGTTGGTCCTTTAGTGGGGCCAGGAGAGGCACAGGCAAGTGCTTCACCCAGGTGAAACTGTTTATAGGGGTTAAAAGGGAAAAGATTTTTTTAAAAAGCACCTGGGGCCAGTGTGCTGTGGGAGAAGGTGTCTGATGTGGGACCAGGAATGTGGGAAAATGGGAGTTCTGAGTGAGGGGGAAAGGGCAGCCTGCATCCTGCAGTGGGAGCACGGGTGCTCTTGTAGGTGAATTATAAACTGGAGCCTTTGGAACGGCTGCTGAGCTCTGGGATTGTCGGAACCCAGGACATCCCTCTGGGTG
>VYZP01039772.1:16406-26766 GCA_013400635.1 Hypocryptadius cinnamomeus | reverse complement strand
ATGGAGTCAGATTCATCATTCCCTCCTGCCATGGGGCACCCTGCAAATACAATATTCATGCAGAGCTGTGCTTCCCTTACAAGGCTCTGTGGGCTCTGGGATGCTTGTGCTTCATCTTGCCACAGCTTTCCTGCCTGCTGAAGTCAGTGGGAATTCTGTATCCCCTCCAAGTTCAAGGTTACTCTTAAGCACAGACATTAATTGGATTGGGAACAAGTCCTTTGCTGAGTTAGGGTCAGACATTCTTACATCCCACATGCAGAGCATCTCATTAAAAGAGTGTGTCTGATTCCAAAAAAATAACAGCTTGGGAACAGAACATCAAATGTGCTTTTGGTCAGGGTATTTGTCACTTGCTGTGTGTCTGTTGCTTGCAATGAATTTGAATTATGTATTCTTAAATCCAGCTGAAAGCTGGTTCTGCACAATTAAGATTGATGTTTGTGCATGTATCCTTGTACTCTAATAACTTACATAGGGACAGATATCTTAAATACAAGCCTCATTATTTTTCAAACTATGCAAATGTCTTACATTTTACTGCTAGATTATTAATGTCCAGTTGCTTATACATGATGAGACAGAGCCTGTATAAATTTTTTGAAAAAGTGCCTCTGAGCATTGATGCTAAAAAACATCAAAGTTACTACAAATCCTTCAATCAGACAGGGCTCCTAGAGGTTTGGATTGTCTCAAAGTGAGAAATTTAAGCTTGAACTGCAAGATAGAATTTTTAGAAGGATTGCTATGGGGAAGAGGAAAAAAAATAAAGAGCAGAGATTTTGGCATATGCTTTTTGGTCATAGCTCAAGGAAGACTGGGATTATTACTGATTGGGGATTTCACCTTCCAATTGTGAAAAAAGATTGAAGACTTAATTTTACTTGTGGCAGGCAAGCATCAAGCCCTACTTGTGCAACTGTGTGCTCAGCCAAGCTGCCAGGCTGGGCACAGCTTCACTGCCTTCCTTCCCACCTGTGAGAAGAAATTGCAGAAGGATGTCACAAAAGCCTGGGTTTAAAAAAGCCCCAGACACTGCAGTACTTGTGGAAGTGTTCCTGAGAGGAAAGGACATGTCTGTGCTGCTGAAGTGGATTCTTCTTTTCAGACTGACCCAGGTTCCATTCCTGCTACTTTCAGGGCGGTTGTTTGATTTGTAGGAGGAGCTGGACTCTGAATTCTTCTGAGCAGAAGAGATAGAAGTCTTGAAAGATATAGAAGGCTTGAAAGATGTCTCTAGGCAGAAGATTCCCATATTTATTCGATCTGTAGGTGGAAAAGAATATTTTTATGACATTTGGCAATTCATGCAAAGGCTTTCAACTTAATTTTTTCCTATTGATTTTTTTCTGACTAGTTCAGATGGCAGGTTACTCTTTCATGTCTCCCAAACTGGTTTGTCTTCAGATCAAACTCTCAAAAAAACCTAGTTCAGTAAAACACCTCCAGCCTTCTACAGAGACTCGTGGCAAGGATCAGAATCCTTGTCTTTACCAGTTCTATTTTTCAGAGTCTGAAGTTTATAAACCATTTGATACAGAACTGTGTTATTTCACTTGGTGTCCTCAGCAGTTTTGTTTTGGGATTTTATATTTTAAAAGGAAACACTTTTTAGTAAGTGAGCAGAGCAAGAGTGATGTATTTGTGGTTGTGTGGATGAATAGCAAACCTGTTTTAAAACAATCTACAGTAGTGTCATGGGGAGGAGGGAAAGATGGAGAGGAAAATTGGGGAGGGCTATGTTTATCTTCATTTTTGCCCTCTTTTCTGCTGGGTCTGTTCCTCCACCCCCATCAGAAGTGACCATGCCCTGTAAAACTTGAGCAGCTCCTCAGACTGTTCCTGCCCCCATCAGGTAGAGGGCTGGTGCCTTTTGGACTACTTGAAAACAGAGACAGACAGAATTAAGGCAATAAAAATCAGGCCCTTCTATTTATTGAAGGGCCTTCTGGTACATTTTGGGCAGATGAAGCCCCCAGGGGCTACACCCAAAAATGGGCCATGGGTCACGGGTTTGCACACTTTTATAAGTTTGCTCCATTTGCATATTGGGGTTAATCTGACAATTACAGCTTCAGGTAATGAAGTCATTTACCCCCAGTTTGCTCCCCCCAACTCACTTTTGTTTCCATCTCTCAGGGCCTGAGGCAGTGAGGTTCCTTGATTGCCAGGCCTGGAGAGGAATTGTTGTGTCTGCCCAGAATGGGAAAGCAGCAGCTCACACTGTGTATGGAGCTTAGAGTTATGCACTAAAGAACTGCAGGATTACAAATATATGGAAAATATAAAAGCAAAACCCTGAAGCATCAGGGCAAAGGCAGGAGCAGAGGCCCTGGCAGGTGGTGGCCAGGAGGGACACGTCTGGTCCGGGGTGCTGGACCATCTTTGCTCTGTCTGCCTGGCCTGGAGACTTTGTGTCCTGAGAGTTCTGGAGACAGGCATTCATTCCTGACCCCAGCACACCTGGCTGCAGCTCTGACAATCCAACAGATTTTAGAGTCAGAAGAGCCTTTGAAGAGACAATTAGGAGTTAAGCTATCCATCAAAAACCTCTGAAAGGCACCTAGGGAGGTTCATAGAAGAACTGGGGGGAGGGGGGAGTTTCTTTTGATAGATGAAGAATAAGGTTTAAGAATTTAAACACTTTCTTAAAATAATGCCTTCAGTTGTGTGGGTGGGAGTAACAAATCTTTCAGCTCATAAAACTGATGCTTTGTATAATTTCCTGATGTTCACTTACCTTGGCTGTTAATGGAAACCTGCATTCCAGCATAAACCCTAATCATCCCTCTGGCAGGTGGAAAAGCTTTCTGGCAGGAAAGGTTTGTCCCCAGGGAGAGCCCAGGCCACCAATGCCCTGAGCACAGTGGATGTTCCATGAGCAAACTGTGCTAGCTGTGGTGGGCAGGAGCAGCTTTTCCAAGACTCCATCCCTCCATGGGAAGATGGGTTTTGCAGTGGGATCTGGGATGAGCCTGCTGGGCTGTGGGTGCTCTGCTCAGCCAGGGTGTGCTGCATGTGCTCCAGGCTGATGTCTGGCCAGCGTTTCTGCCAGAAAAATCAATATTCTGATTATAAACATCAAAAAATGAAAATCAGTACTCCGATTGTAGATATATATTGTCCTACACTGATCAGTTTGCTCGTGGAAGAGCCTTGCAGCACCCAGTGCTAGCCATGGGAGTGGAACTGGCTGTAGCCTCTGAAGGGAGAGCACGAGCAGAGGAGAGCTGGGCTCATGCTGAGAGAAAGCAGAGAATGCTGAGGTGCACAAATGACACCTTGGGAGCACAGCAGAGTGTGCCAGCAGTGAGAAACACTGCCTTGTTTTGCCTCTTGGGAAGTGATAATTGAAGAACCTGGAGTTTATCTGTGCAGGTCAGGCTAAAGCCATACCAGTTACCTCATACAGAGGTCAGGATTTCTATTGCAGCTGTGAGATCAGGTGGGAGAATGTGTGTGTATGAATACATGTGTATTATTTACTTTTTACATGTTACATGTAAATTATTGTTTATGTAAAAAAGTTATACGTAAATTATTATTGTATTAATTATTAATAATATTTATTAAAATGTTATATGTAAATTATTTACTTTTTATATGTTTTTACATTATTTACTTTTTACTTTTACTTTTTACTAAATTACATGTGTATTAAATATTGTGCTTAAATCCAATGCAGAGCTTGTGCACAACAGGCCAAAATGTAACTTTCTGCCATCTACAATATTCATACCCCAAACTGCTGCCAGGAATGGAACATTGTTCTCATTTTCTATTTCTTTTCTTGGAGGTAGTAAATTCAAACGGAGATCAGAGTCACCGAGCACCTAATTTGCAAGAGAGGGCTTAACTGCTTGTTCCTGGGATTTAAAATGTATTTTGCAAACTTTTATCTGTTTGGGTTGAATGGAACTGATTGGAAGGGACAGGGGCAGCCTCACTCCCCACCAGAGCAGGGCAGTAAAGCAGCTGGCTGGCCAAGGCACTGCTCCATTATTAAACAGATCAGCTAGGAGCCTAGAAAGAAGCACACTTAGAGCCTTTGTGTCTCACAAGGCCATATATTTTCTCTAAGATGAGGGAAAATTAATATGGCCTCTTTATTGGATGGAAAAGGTTTTTCAATTTAACCTTGAGCTATTTCCCTTTACAAAGAAATTGCATAAAAGCAACAATGAAAAATTTTAATCTCCTTATGGGATAATAGAAGAGAGATCATCTGGAGTTTATAAAGCATCATAGTTAATGGATTCATTTTAATAATGACAGGTTTATCCACCCACATTGGCAAATCTTGATTTTTTTTTTTCTTTTTTTGAGTGCATGCATCCAGATTACAAGTTTTAAAGCACAGAAGGAAGTGTCACACCAAGAATAATACAAGCACTCTCCTGTCACTCCTTTGGCAGCTGACATGGGAAGTCCCACCCTTCTCATTCACACTTGGATCCACCATTTGGACACTGTCTCTGGCCATCTTTTCTCTAAATTTTAATATCAATGCTACAGCTGATTCATACTCAAACCTTTGGTGTGGCTTCTTTTCACTACAGCTCTGATTCTCATCAGGGTTTCTCCTGAATTCCTACAGGATTGTTTCCTCCAGCATTCACAGAGGTGAATTGTNCACTACAGCTCTGATTCTCATCAGGGTTTCTCCTGAATTCCTACAGGATTGTTTCCTCCAGCATTCACAGAGGTGAATTGTTTCCTCCAGCATTCACAGAGGTGAATTGTTTTCTCCAGCATTCACAGAGGTGTATTGTTTCCTCCAGCATTCACCGAGGTTCCTGCACTCAGCTGTCTGAAGTGCTTCCTCCAGTGCCTTTTGCCAGCTGTGGAACCTCTCTGTGTCCTCTCTGTGTGTCCTGCTCCTCCCTTTTGTTGTTTTGTGATTTTTTGGGGTTTTTTTCCTACCACCAGCAGCATGAACTGTTTGCCTTACCTTTAAAGCTCTGTCCTATCTCTCCATGTCCCTATTTTTCCCTTCTCCCATGCTGCCAGGGCAGTGTCCCCTTTCCAGTCAGGGATGCAGCTGTGCTCACTCAGCCTCACACATCTGGAAGGGGCCTCCCACAGGATGTGCCATTCTCATCTGTGCCATCCCCTGTTTAAATCCTGCTTTGCCACACTGCAAATGCAATTTCTGGCAGCTGCTATCACCCCTGCTGTGTTCTCTCCTTGCTTCCTTGGCTGCCCCTCTGCCCCATGTCCTGCTGCTCTGTGGGCACGCAGAAAAGAGCCTGTCCCTGCCCTTTGTGTGCAGCACACAGCTCCAAGTGCTCCAAGCCTCCCACCACAGCTCCTGGGCTCTACAGGAATACAAATAATTACCAGCACATCTTTTCTCCATTGCCTGGAAATGCTTGTCAGCTTTGTGGCATTTCTTGTAAAAGTTTAGTGAGCCTTGTGAAGCAAAGCTTGAAATTGGGGCGGGGGGGAAAGTCGATTATTGTGGTGGTTGGGAGGGTCCCCAGGACGAGGGAAGAGATGAATCTGACTCCATATTCTTAGAAGGCTGATTTATTATATTATATTAAAATAAATTATATACTAGAACTACACTAAACTGTAGAGAAAAGGATACATCAGAAGGCTAGAAGAGAATGAATAAGAAAAACCCGTGACTGACCAGAGAGTCTGACACAGCTGGCTGTGATTGGTCATTAAGAAAAAACAATTCACATGCTGGATAAACAATCTCCATATTGCATTCCAAAGCAGCAAAACACACTCTGAGGCTTCTCAGCTTCTCAGGAGAAAAATCCTGGGCAAAGAGGGTTTTTCAGAAAATATCATGGTGACAGATTATCAATTCAGGAATAATTCAACACTGTCCTACACTGAGTGTTCATTTGTCTTGTGCTTGCTGAGTACATTAAAATTCTCTAAGTAGGGCCTAACTTTGCCTCAGCAGACTCCTTATATGCTGTGCAATTCCTCTGTCTCAGATGCAGGTGTTTGCCAGGGCTGTTGGTGTCTCTGCAGTTCTGCTCCTGTCTCTCTCATCAATAGGCATCCTGAGGTATTTGCCTGACTAACTGGAAGTTGCCAGCTGTAAAGCAAGTTTGTGCTTCTGTCCAACCATTTGGTTGGACCTAATATGAAAAGGGAAAAAATAAACCCTCTTTCTGTTCTGGCTTTGCAAAGACTTTCAGAAGACTCAGGATCAATGAGACTCCTCTGCTCAGCAGCACCTGGGTGGGTGATGGGAGAGTTCTGAAGAGTTCCCCAGTGCCTCCTTCAGGACATGAGGAATCCTTAATAGTTCACAACAGGATATGCCCTAAGCAAAAATCTTTGGAAAGGTAATGTGTACTGCAAGTGCTCACAGAAGCCTCCCTTCAGTGCATTTCGATTTTTTCTTCTTCTTAGCACTGCCATTATGGGTAAAGTCAGAGCATTTCTGGGGAATTCCACCAGCGCACACCACACACACGGCCCTGTACCCAGCACCCTGCAGCCTTTCCCTGGGGGTCTGAGAGGGCAGAGGTGATGGACACTGCTCCAGATCCACCTCTGCTCTTCCTAACCCTGCAGGTCTGGAGGAGGTTGAAAGAGCAGCTGAGTTGCTAAGTTAAATTTCTGGTCATGTTCCCGAGCTTCATGTAATGTAAATTTCTCAGGAGCAAAGCACTCACTTCGGAAAGGCTGTAAGCAATCATTCCAGTGGAGTGAAATAAAGATTTTTAAGGTGAATCCTGTGCTGACAATAATGCTCGAAGCTTACAAGCCCAGGAGTGAAGAGTTTAAATTTGCTACTCTTATTTTCAATTTTCATTTGGCTCAGTTTCTCCACTTCCCCTGCATTGTCTGAATCAAGGAATTCTTAATAGCCTTGATTTTGTATCTTTCCAAAACTACTTCAGAAATTTAACGTAGGAAAAGCAGAAACATTCTTTGCAATACCAAAGACTGATTAAATGTACTTGTGTTTTTATTAATATTATCTGGATCCATCATTGTCAAGCTGCATCTTCCAAATCTGCAGAGTAGGAGGAGGCAATCTCAGCTTCCTTCCAAGAAGTCCAAAGCTAATTTTGGGAGAAATTTCCTCTCTTTTATGACAAACCTGCAGGAGGATTTGAGAGTATATATGGCTGGGCTGCAAATGGTTTTGTAATAGCTCCAGATCCCTCTGGATTTGCTATAGGCAGCACAAAAATTGCTTCTGTTGGATTCTGGATGGGCATATGGAAACTTTAAAGTGTTTTCAGGGATCCTGTGGTGCCCACTTCTGCACAGCAGCAGCTGCATTTTCAACAGTCACGTGCAGTGAGTCCCACAGCTTTGGCCACCGAGTGTCCCTTGTTGGCACACACCAAACCCAACAGCAGAGACACCAACAGGCCTCCCACTTCATGTGTGCTCCCCTTCCTTCCTTCAGGGCACAAACATCTCAGAGAAGACTCCCAGATCACCAACCCGAGCAATTACAAGCCTCTTTCACCTGGGATTATTTTATCATTCTGGAGGGTTATCCATAAATGTCAGCTTTTAAATGTATGCCAAAGAAACTTTCTCATTACCAACCCATGCCAGGCTCCATTGGACTCCACCTGCTAAAGCACTCAGCCACGAAAAAAATTTTATTCTCTGGAGGTTGGCAAGACTCATTCCTACACCCACAATGTTGCTACCTGCAAATACTGACCCAACAGGTTATTTTCTCTTTCTTCTTGGTGAGATATGAAGATGAAGGGTGTAGTTCTGCCCTTTTAGGTGACAACACTCTGCTGTAAGGAGCCAAACCCCTCTGCTGGGGCTCTCAGGGCTCTTGGGCTGGCTTAAGAGAGCTCCTCCACTCCACATTATTGAATGTACACCTGTGTGTAGAGCACAGAGTGCCAGCAGACTGTGCTTGGAGGTTACAGCCAAACCCTCCTGTCCTCCTCTGCTTTTCTCATCCAACAACTCCACAGCTGCTGTGCCATCAACCAGAGACGATCAACTCTGCTGTGAATATTCTGTAGCCTAATGACTAAGGCTTCACTCTCTGTTGAGAGCAAGGTGCTGAATTTGAAGGCAGATTCTCCATCTCCTCTGGCTGTGCCATCATGATTTTATGATGAAACATGAACAAAACTATGATTAAAGCTGGAATGCTGTGGCTGCTGTTTCTCAGCAGCTGGAGCAGGGGAAGGTGGGGAGAAGGGAATCTCCAGATGGGACCCTGCAGTGCTTTGTGCCCAGGGCCTGCTTGCAGTTTGCTTGTGCAGAGTTTATCTCAAATCCCTCATGGTCATGAGCAAACTGATAAATAAAATCCTCTGGGAGCCCCTTGGATTCATTGCTTTGGGAAAAGTGTCCAGCCTGGGAATTGATGTTGGATTGTCAATGTCTTCATTTTTGTTCAGCTGACAAGTTTTCTCATTTGTGAGTTTTTTGGAGAGATGTGTTTCTGTCTCCAAACTGGTAATTTCTCCATGCAATTCTGTTTTTTCCTACATCTCTGTCAGCTTTACCTCATGTTGAGGAAAGAGGGGGAAATATGCTCAAGAAAAGTAAATAGCTTTTTTTTTCTCCCCCTCAAATGTATTCATTAGTCACTGAATAATTTACATGGATGATTCTTAGTTCAGCAGCTGTTAATGAGCAGTTCATTACCTGTGCTCAAATTGCAGGTGTTTTGATTAGGTCCATGAAATGCATCACACTTGTGATCTTCCTTTTGGGGTTGTTTCTCTGATGCCAGCAGAAGCCCTCCCCATCTGTAGCAGCACTAGACCTGAATTAACTCAGTATAGATCTTTCTTGGTTACAGAACTTAAGCAAAGCTCCACAAAATCAATGCAATCTTTGTGTTCATGACTGTCAGCCTTGGGCTGCAAGTGATTCTCAGCCATGGGAGAAAATAGGGAGAACAGAGATAACAATTCCTGCACAGAGGGTGAGAGGGAATGTTGGAACCCTGGTTACTGAGAATTTCAGACTTTCTGTGCTGACAGGCACTGATCTTCAAGAGAACACTGCATTTGACCTGAGGCCATGGAGAAAACTTCCAAAATTGAATGATAGAACTGAATTACAAGTGTGTAGTTGGAATAGACGTGTGTAATATCACAGGGAAAACTAAGAAAACTTAGAGTTTAAAGTTTTTAAATATAATAACATATATAAATCTACTTAAAATCTAATAAAATAAATAATATAATAATATAATATAAATAAATATATTTAAAATATAATAATATATATAAAGCGAGATAAAAGTTTTGAAACAGAAGCTAGTCCTTCTTCTTCACCTCCTTCTTTATGAGTTTAATAATATTGTGTAATTAGATAAAAAGTCCACATTGCAGGCCACAGGTGGTTAGTTGTCGNGGAGAAGGGAATCTCCAGATGGGACCCTGCAGTGCTTTGTGCCCAGGGCCTGCTTGCAGTTTGCTTGTGCAGAGTTTATCTCAAATACCTCATGGTCATGAGCAAACTGATAAATAAAATCCTCTGGGAGCCCCTTGGATTCATTGCTTTGGGAAAAGTGTCCAGCCTGGGAATTGATGTTGGATCGTCAGTGTCTCCATTTTGGTTCAGCTGACAGGTTTTCTCATTTGTGAGTTTTTTGGAGAGATGTGTTTCTGTCTCCAAACTGGTAATTTCTCCATGCAATTCTGTTTTTTCCTACATCTCTGTCAGCTTTACCTCATGTTGAGGAAAGAGGGGGAAATATGCTCAAGAAAAGTAAATAGCTTTTTTTTTCTCCCCCTCAAATGTATTCATTAGTCACTGAATAATTTACATGGATGATTCTTAGTTCAGCAGCTGTTAATGAGCAGTTCATTACCTGTGCTCAAATTGCAGGTGTTTTGATTAGGTCCATGAAATGCATCACACTTGTGATCTTCCTTTTGGGGTTGTTTCTCTGATGCCAGCAGAAGCCCTCCCCATCTGTAGCAGCACTAGACCTGAATTAACTCAGTATAGATCTTTCTTGGTTACAGAACTTAAGCAAAGCTCCACAAAATCAATGCAATCTTTGTGTTCATGACTGTCAGCCTTGGGCTGCAAGTGATTCTCAGCCATGGGAGAAAATAGGGAGAACAGAGATAACAATTCCTGCACAGAGGGTGAGAGGGAATGTTGGAACCCTGGTTACTGAGAATTTCAGACTTTCTGTGCTGACAGGCACTGATCTTCAAGAGAACACTGCATTTGACCTGAGGCCATGGAGAAAACTTCCAAAATTGAATGATAGAACTGAATTACAAGTGTGTAGTTGGAATAGACGTGTGTAATATCACAGGGAAAACTAAGAAAACTTAGAGTTTAAAGTTTTTAAATATAATAACATATATAAATCTACTTAAAATCTAATAAAATAAATAATATAATAATATAATATAAATAAATATAT
>VYZP01039772.1:2873-16385 GCA_013400635.1 Hypocryptadius cinnamomeus | reverse complement strand
TATAATATAAATAAATATATTTAAAATATAATAATATATATAAAGCGAGATAAAAGTTTTGAAACAGAAGCTAGTCCTTCTTCTTCACCTCCTTCTTTATGAGTTTAATAATATTGTGTAATTAGATAAAAAGTCCACATTGCAGGCCACAGGTGGTTAGTTGTTGAGTTAAAAGTAAAAATAATTTAAGTATCATTTTTTAATTAGACAATTTATAGGGAACAGGCTTGTTTGTCTGTATGACCTTTCACAGGTTCTTGATCAGTAGCCCATGGATCTGGTCCAACCTGGGTAGATCCTGGGCTGAAAATCATGGGATTAAACCTTTAATTATGTGTCACAGAGCCAGGCTCTGGATGTGAAAGCTCACAGCTCTGAATTGGCTTTTCTCAGGGCTGCCAATGTCATTGTGGATTCACCTTTTTTAGAATGTGTTTTGCAGTTCTTTAGTCTTTCCTCTCTGCAAACAAGCTTTTCTTGCCACCTTTGATTTCTGTGACAGCCTTTGGTTGATTTAAAAAGGGCTGAATCTCTGAGGACGGCTTCAGCTGCCATTCTCCTTACACCCTCCTGGGACACACTCTTAGTTCACCATTGACATGGACAAACAGAATTCTTGTTGCCTTTATGAAGCTGAGAAAAAGGTAAAATCATCATTGCTAGTCTACAAACAAGAGTTAAATACCTATCATCAAATGTAAAGAGGAGTAAATATGGTATAAATTATTCTAATAGGTTTGCACAAAAAAGAGCAATTAAACTAATGCAGTTTGACTTCTTTTCAATTAATAATGTACCCAATCATTTTTACATTGTTTGGAAAGACTATGTGCAGATAATATTGTCTTATGGCCTAATTTTTTTTCATGCAATTAGTTGCATACATTTGCTGACAGGCTAATTTATGAGCAATTGCTTTAAAAGCAGAACTATTTTGCATTTAATTACGTTGGGTTGTAATCCATCTGTTGACAAATTTGTGTGTTTTGCTATTTATTTGCTAATGCGTTCCACTACTCCAGCATGATCAGTCATACAAGTTGAATATTTTGTTGATTATGTAAATACCATGGGGTAATTAAGGGCCAGATGTATGGCTGGTGGGAATGACTAGTTGTGGTATTTCTTCCCCCCCTCCAGTTGAACTTTTTATTACTGCTCTGTGGAGAGTGAACAAAACTATGATTAAAGCTGGAATGCTGTGGCTGCTGTTTCTCAGCAGCTGGAGCAGGGGAAGGTGGGGAGAAGGGAATCTCCAGATGGGACCCTGCAGGACCTGCTTGCAGTTTGCTTGAGCAGAGTTTATCTCAAATACCTCGTGGTCATGAGCAAACTGATTCTGCTGCAGTGTTGATGCCTTGTGCAGGCTGACCTACAACAGAGACCAGACAGAGCTAAAGAATAAAGTAGGGATTTATTAAAAGGNGGTTCTGCTGGAATAGGGATCCTGTAGAAAAATGTAGTCTTCCTCTGAAGATCCAGTGGAAGAAGAGGCAGCTGCTGTTCCTCTGGGAAATCCAGTGGAGAAGCTGTGCTGGTGTTCCAGAATCTCCAGATTATATCCAGTTAGGAATGCTTGGCTCCTCCCTCTGGGTGGAGCATCTCCCAATGGGATGCTGTAGTTTTTATCAGCCATGCAGTGACATTCCATAGCCTGTTATCAGCAGATGTGCCCCCAGTTGTGGAAGAGATAAGGAAAACTGCCCACTAAACAGAAGGCAGCTGCCATACAGATGGCAAATAGAATACAATTTGCTTGGCAATCCAGGACAGTGGCTCATGGGAGGAGCCTTTGGATGGCAGGAGCTTGCACTGGGAAAGCAGGAGCACTTCATTTCAGTCAGGTTTCCTGCTAAACTGACCCACGGAGCTGTGGGTGCAGCATGGAGAGTGGGAGTTGCTGGGAGAATGTTATTTCTCATGGCAGTTACTGCTTGGGTTTACTGAAGAGTGATGTTGTTTGGGTGTGAGAAATGTGGGGTTCTCTCTCATACCCTTGAGTGAAAAAAGAGGCATCGAGCTGAGGGGTTTTGAGATGGGTGTGGTACTTGACATTTGCATCATCCCTGGGGGTAGAAACAACAGGAAGGCTCAGAAAAATGTGGACCATGGGATAGGTCTGTGGTGGCCAGAGGCAGAGGAGCTTGCTTGCTTGGGCTCCTTCAGTGGGCTGTTCTCTCAAGAGCAGTTGAGTTTCAGTTGCACCCACAGAAATTACAGCAGTGATGGATAAATCTCAAGACAAAGCCTTGGAGAAGTCAGATATATCTGGACACCATCAAAGCAGAGTGGGACAATGGACAAAGTCTCCCTGCAGCCACAGCCATGGGGTGCAGTGTGGGATCCCCTCCGTGGGCAGAGCACTGTCACCCTTCCCCATTGTGACTAACACCCCACCTGCTGAGAAACCCCTTCGGTTTGCACGAGAATTGGGGGTGGGCTGGGCTGCCCAGGGGAGTGGAGGGCAGCAAAACCCAGCTCTTGATGCTTTTGATTTTATTTCAGGACCCAAAATAGTTCTAGAGAGGGCTAAGCAAAAGCTTGGCCTCTTCTTATGCATCAAAAGCAGAGACTGAACAATTGGAGCCCTCACTGGTGGCAGGGGCAGTACAGATGTGCTCCAGCTGTGGCAGAACAACAGGCTGGGGATCCTTTCCACAAAAAAGGTTGTTCCAAGGCTTGTGAAGGTGGGTGTTTTTGCACTGGGTGTGGCTGCACTTAGCTGAGGTTCACAAACACATCAGTTTTCTCAGCCTCGGAGTGGGTTTGAATTGAGTCCTGCACTTACCCCATTTTGAGCCGAGCAGTTTCTGACTTTGGGTTAAAGACAAAGGTCAAATTAGAATTCTCTTTGTATGCTCTATAGGTTGGATTTCTGGTTTGTTTCTTTGTGGTTTTAAATAACTGAATTTCTATTTCTCCAGAGTATTAACAGCTGGCAGCTTTACAGATCATAAGAGTTCAGGCATCTATAAAAATATCAGTTCCTTCTGAAGTGCTTTAAAGCATGAATTATGGTTAGATAATATCCTCAGATGACAATATCAGTCTGTGAAAAAGGATTTTCTTTCCCCACCTCCTTCTGCATTTAATCTGAAAATTAAAGACAATAGGGACTGCAATTATCAAAGATGCCACATAATATTCCCTCTTGGGGGTTTCACCTGGAAGTTCTGGTCTCTGCCCAGTGTATGCTGGGAAGCTCAGTTTGATGTTAAAATGCTTTTGTAGAGCTGTCTAATAGTCCCCATAAAGCATGGTGAAAACAGAGCTTAAAGGAATGGGTGGACGCTTTGTGAGAGTCAGACAAATAAATTACATGCTTTTTACTCTCCCAAGCACAGATGACTAGATTTGTAACTGACTGAATAATTTGCAGTGATTAATTTGAAGAGATTTTCAAGGTTTTCAGTGTTCTTTGAAAATCTGTACATTTAACTATAAGGATGGTTTATTTAAACATATTTCACTGTAATTGTTTGGTCTTGAGACTGCTAGCAGGCAATTGTCATTTGAAATCCTCCATATATAGACAAATTCCATAAATTCTGGGATATTTTTGCCTTACATAATAGGGAGTTTCATGAAAATAGTTTTATTGCTTAAATTGCAAGTCACATGTTTGATGTTAGTGTTTGCCATTCCTGCCATTTTGGGTACCCATATCAGATGGTCAGGGAGAGGAGATGGTATACCATAATCCATATAAGTAGCAGGTTGAAATGTGGATTTTGCAATTGGATCTATTTATTATTGCCATTTTTATGGTAGTGGTTCCTTGTTGGTGTTGTGAGCAGGGCAAATGACTGTGTGGGTGTTCCAGGCATCCTTGAGGGCTTCCCTGCACCCCCCTCAAGTCATGCTTTTTCTGCCCCTGTCTTCTGAACTTGTTTTTAGCAGAAATTTTCTCATTGCAGTTAATCAAGGTTTTGGACATTGCTTTGTCCTGTAAGCTGAAATGATGTCCTGTAAGATGAGAAGAGCAAGATGAGGATTTTAAGAGAACATGAACCCCACCCTGTGCCTCTGAGGGAAGAGAAGTCACTGCTGAGCAGGAGCCATGGGGAAAAAACAGGAACCTGCTCATTCCCTGTACTCCCCAGGTTTGTTTGGGATCCAGAGCTAAACCAATGTACTGTGAGAGGCAGGGGGGAAGGGGAAAGCAGTCCAGAGGGAGCAGCTCTGGGATTCAGTTCCTCAGCCCATGTCCCTGCTCCTGCTATGCCAGCTGGCCGTGGAGGACTTCTCAAGAATTTAACACGTCACAAAATCATGTTGCACGTTCACTTTCAGAGCTGAAGAGAAGCAATTTTCTCCCGAGATGGCTGTGCTGGTTTCCCAGCTGGAGAGGTCCAGAGAGACTTTGTGGAACTGGAAGCAGGGGAATTCTGAAGCGTGATGAGACTCATCTGAAACTTAATCACTGTTGGCCCTGATTTTACATTCAGAATCCAAATAGCTGCAAATATGAGTGTGGGAAACAGCAGTGATTCTATCCAGGTCTTTCATCATGAGATCCTAGTGCCCCCCAGAGTCTGACTAATAAAATCACTGAGACCAAGATCCAACAAATGGGCTCTCTGCTGAAACAGATGGAAATATTTCCTGGCCTGGAGCTTGGGCTTCCCCAGTTCTCCTATCAGCTGTCCAAAGCAATCAGGTTCAAATGACCAAGGCATGGATATTGCAAATTCTTCCTAAGCTGGAAAAAGAACTCATTGGCCAAATGAGGGCAGGAATTAATTAGTGAGAAGCAAAGGTGTGCATCTGCAGATTTGTGGGGTGTGAGGAAGTGACTGCATTCCAACAGCAGCACAGTTTTTACTATCAGCTTTAGACATCTAACTGAATTCTGCTTGGTGAAGAAGATGATGTCCCCTCTGGGGTCAGTGGAGGGGTGAACACTACCTGAGAGTTGCTCAGGTCACAGAAGTCAGGTGACACAAATGACTTCTTAATTTGTTTTTATGATTCATCATTTGACAGTACTCCTGGGCACATGGGGTGATTTGGGGTGTCCTGTGCAGGGCCAGGAGGGAGACTCCGTGGTCCTCGTGAGCCCCTTCCAACTCAGCCTGTTCTGTGATGGCTTCCTGGCCTCCCTGAATCCCAAGGCTGCATTCCCATGCTCCTGCTTCTCCTCAGTTGCTGTGGCATTCCCTGCCCAGCAGCTCTTGAAGCAGGAAGGCAGCCTGCTGCTGCTCAGAATGTTTCTTTATGAGCATGACGATGCTTCCTCTGCTATGTCCTGCTAACTTTCTCATTACACTTTATAGCAAGCATTAATGTCTAGAAAAAAACCAGATTTTTATCTCCTCCCAAGAGAGAACATAAAACAGACATCTAAGGCTCTGTAATGCCAAGAACTTTTTAGGATGCTTTTCAGAACATGTACTTGACTTCAATCATTCCAAATTTATTTTGTAATTACAAAGCCATTTTATGTTCCTTTGAAACCAATTCTAAAGCCATTTCAGAACCATACTGGAAATATCCCATGTACAGAATTTAGACAAACATTTATTTCAATTCTGTCTCCTCTTTTTCTTTTCTGCTATACAGTAGAAAAAGGGATCTTTGCAGAACTCGAGTTGCTCTTGACCATCTCACTGTGACCTCTGTGAAAGGCTACCCACAGCATTAATCCAAAAAAAAAAAAAGGAAACTCACAGAATGTAAAGTTTTAAAGCCAAATGGAGTCAATAACATGTAGATTCAACTGTGGCACAGTTGATACTGCTTCACTGGGGATTCCTTTGTCAAGGGGAGCAGCAGAGGTTCCCCAGAGCACAGAGCTGAAGAGGCTCTGAGGTTTCCTCAGCTGGCTGTGGGGCAGGGCAGGCTGGTTCATGGCTGAGCAGGAGAGAGGTCTATTCCCTCTCACCAGGTGGTGATGGCTGTAAAGCCAAGTTTGGGAACACAGCCCACCAACTTCAGGGACACTGTGAAGTTCAGATCAGCACCTTTGCCTGTTATTATATTACTTTCTCCTGGATGATGCTGTGAGGAACACAATCAGATTTATAAACTATTCATTATTCAGCTGTCACCCTGACACTAAGTAGATGTTCTGAGACTACAAAATAGCAGTGACCAGCACAGATCACCAGATGCAGCTGATCACAGACAAACCACAGCTTTATTTAGAAGCAGCCATGTTAAAGGACAAATTCCTTATCCATGTGCGGGGCCAGGAGATGAATGATTAGAAATTGCATTGGAAAGTGCATTTAGAAAGCAACCTCCTCACAGCCTATGTAGTGCTAGGTGAGAAAAGCACAAAGCAGAGGGGAAGGTGAAGATCTGCTTCTGCAGCATGTTCACAGTGTGGGAGCATATGAACTGAGTCAAAATAATATGCAATGAATTATCAACTGTTATTATGTGAAGTGGTTGGAAATAAAACTGACATTACATAAGAAGTGAAGTGGTACTGCTGCAGTACTCACGCTGAAAGCAGAAGGGATTCTAAACCAATGTGATCTGGTTCTGGTTTGGAATTGGTGGAGTTTGTATCCCCTGAGCATCCTTTCTGGCCTAGAAGGAAGTGAGCAGGTTTGCTGCTCCCTGTGTTTGCAGGAAGAGCAGCTGCAGAGCTGTTCTCTCACCCCACTCCCATCAGTACTGCTTTTCATGTTATTGGTTCTCAAGATTGCTCTCGCAGTGATTCAGCCTCTAAGATGTGGTTATTGTGCTTTCCATAAGCAAATGGAGAAAGCCACCAAGGTTAGCTACATTTCTTCATGGTGAACTCCTTAGCAGAGGGAAGCACTCAGTGATTCCCCTGTCTGTGAGTGTGGGCTGGCTGATCAATGCCTTCTCAGGGCTCTGTTACCCTGCTGAGAATTCATTTCTTACAGATTCTGAGGCCAGACCACATCTTCCCTTCTGGCCCAGGAGAAGTTAATTAGGGAAACACGACCACACAGCCTTGCAAAGTTTCTGGATTGTCACTCTGTGCAGGGAGGGAAGGAGGGAGGGACACTTTGCCCCCTGTCCCCACAGGAGGAGCAGGGGAGGTCTCAGTGTCCCTGTGTGTGCAGGTGCCATCTGCTTGTGGGCTTTTCCCCCAGTTTGGGAGCACTTGCTGTGCCAGGGGCTCTGAGCCATTCCCCCTCTGCACAAGCAGTCAAGGTGAATTATTGATGAATGATAAATAGTTTTTTTCATTTGTACAACAAATCTATTCTCCGGGGGTTTTTTGTTTCTTTCATACCAAAAGAAGGTATGATTTTGCTGATGATTTCTTCTACTGACATAACTAATTACTTAATCAAGGGCTTCTGCCTTCTGTTCAGAGATAGCGGAGATATTAAGAGATTGCATTAATTCCCTTAGAAACACAGCAAGACTTGAGAAATCTCTAAAGATATATTTAGTGGCAAAAATTATTCCATGATAATTTGTCAATTACAGTGCTCTATCAGATAACAAATGCTCGAGATGAAATCTGCTCCAGCTGGGGAAGGATCCATTTTCTGTGCTTTCAGACGTGTCTGGAAAGAAAATGCCTTTACTTAACTTTTTCCTTTTTTTTTTTTTTTCATATTTGCTGTATTTGTAGGGTTTGGATTACATTTATCATCAAGGTGGTTTTGTGTAGGGGCAGCAGATGGGTGATAAGTCTTATCAGCACTGTATAGGCATAAATTGATGTTTTCTGGATCAGTAAAGGATGCAAAGGAAAATGCTTATAAATAAACCTTCAATACTGGTTCAGAAAGGGATGGAATAACTTAGGTTGCCTGGTCTACCCAACCCCTGAGAGCAGAACTAACTCATGTTAAGAGAATAAACAACCATATTAGAATGTAATTTATAATCTCACCAGTGTTTCATTTCCATGTCGTTTCCATGTACTTTAATTTTTTTTTTCAT
Organism: Hypocryptadius cinnamomeus; assembly: GCA_013400635.1. Taxonomy (NCBI): domain Eukaryota; kingdom Metazoa; phylum Chordata; class Aves; order Passeriformes; family Zosteropidae; genus Hypocryptadius; species Hypocryptadius cinnamomeus. The sequence continues at coordinate 8,507 of VYZP01039772.1, read as the reverse complement.
TGAGGAAAAATGCACATGAATTCCCAGAATGACCAGGTTGGAAGAGACCTTCAAGATCATCGAGTCCAACCCAGCCCCAACACCTCAACTAAACCCTGGCACCCAGTGCCACATCCAGGCTTTGTTAAACACACCCAGGGATGGTGACTCCACTACCTCCCTGGGCAGCCATTCCAGAACTTTATCACTCTTTCCATGAAAACAATGAAGACATTATAAATTTTCCTGTGATTGAGATACTGGAATTTTTTCACAGTTGTTACTGTTTTAGAAAAAAGAGCATCTTTGACAGGAGGGTATTTGTATGTGTTCAAAGCACTTAAGTTTAATAGCATTTTACTCCTTCCTGCCCCTTAGTTCTAGATGCTTCATTTCTTACATAACTACACCTCTGTCACCTGGCCATCACTCACATCCACAGGAAGGAGAGTTCCACTCCCTCCCTAATAAATTTGTGACTGTCAAGCTGCCCCTCCTGGGTGGGACCCACAGTGCTGTCCCCAGAGACAGAGGTGGGACCTCTCTTTCAGGCACACAGAGACCAAATCCCACAAGAACCTCTTATCAATGAAGTCCTTCCTCTGCTCTATATGATTTTCCTCTGCTCTATATAATTTGTGTAAATATACAGGGTAATGTATTGATTTGCTTTCTTATAATTTCTGTCATTTCATCCTCTCTTAGTAGTTAGCAGAACGAAGTCAAATGTTTTTAGTTAAAACCTCACACTCTAGGAAAGCTTATTCAGGAAGGACTAATGAAAATTACAGCTATTTATCCACCAAAGCTATGAAATGATACATTATGACTCCCAAAGTGCTGGGTTACTGTACTGTGACAAATAAAACAGCTTCCCAAGTACCCTTGGGTGAGAGCCAGTGTGCAAAAAAGGAAGCTAATACTGAAGACTTTTTTTTCCAACCACTTAGTTGCAAATAGAAGGAGATACAACTGAAGTTTGTGTTTCTTAAATATCTGTCAGGTGTGGGGGTTAAATGCTGGTACAGCAGAGAGTGCTTAGAGCCTGTTGTGTGTGAAGTGGGAGGAGGAATAAATGCAGTTTGCATCCCCAGAAGGTTCTGGAGCTGGTCCCAGGCTGAGTAAGCCAACAGAGTCATGAAGTTCTTGAGGTCTTGTAATTCAGCTCTGCTGCAAATCCAAAACTGATGCCTGAAGTGAGCCCTTTCAGCTGTTTCACCAAATTATCTGTAGGGAGCAAGGTGATGCCTTTTAGTTTATCTCACAAATTGTCTACTTTGAGTCATCAAAATCTATATGTTTTTACACCACCTGGGGCTAAAATCAGCGCAGCTGAAATCAAGAAGCTCTTCCTCATTATTTTGACATCTTAAACTCCATGAGGATGTAGAGAGGAACCCCATTCTGTCTAGTCCAGTCTAGCCCCAGTTATCCTAATCCTCTCTGCTTTGCAGTTGGACTCTGGCTCCTTGTCCTCAAGGCACTTCCCAGCTTTCCATCGTGGGATGAGACACTCAGAGTTGCAGCCAGGCAGTTAAATTCCATGAAGTGCATGGTGCCCATTTAGACTGCAGCTTCCTGATGATTTTTTATGTGCACAGTATGTTTTTATGAATTGCCTCTGAGCCCAGTGCTGAGCTGGCCACCTGTGCCATTGCCCCTGGGTTTAGGACATGTCAGTGTGCTTGTGTAGCTCATGTCATTCAGCCTGTACTTTGCTGAAAAGGTGATCATCAAAATTAGTAAAGGAGCAATCTGTGAACAAGCATGATGATGATGATGATGATGATGATGATGCTAACACCACTCTGAACTTGTGTTTGTTATACTTTTCAACTCTAAGTTCTCTCAAAATGCCCATTGTCAGAACCCAGGACATCCCTCTGGGTGCCCTGGATGGCTTGTGCCCCTGGCAGGGGCTCGGAGATCCTGGCAGGAAGCCAAAGACACTTGGGAATTCGATCTCAACCCATGGAGCAAATTACCAACCTTATATGAAGAATTACAAGTCACAAAAGTTTAAGTAGCATAACAGTAGTTGTCACAGGGTGAAAAGTAGAATTTTGGGATTTCTAGAACGGGGGTTTGGAGTTCCAAGACGGAGGAATTTGGGTGTTGCCTGTCCTTCTTCTTTCTCCTTCCTGACCTCCATGTTCTGGGTGATGTTGGCACTTTTAGATTGGTTTAGAATAGAAGTAGACAATCTAACATAGGTGATAGCTATTGGAAAATAATCATAAATAAAGTACACGTAGTTTGTAGTATAAAGGACAACACCAGCCCCATGGGAGGGCAGACACAGAGTGTGTGTGCCTCCAGATCAGACCTCTGCGGGTCGGAGAGAAAATATTCGAGATTAAAGATAATAAACAGCCTTGAGACCGAAAGCCGAAGACTTCTGAGTCCTTCTTTAACAGCCGAGACCAGGTTGGAGGAAAAGAGACTTTTAACAACGATCTCGGGAAACCTTGATCTGGAAGAGGTTCCGAGAGCCCATAAAATGTTTCAAGTCGAAGCAGCTGATGAGCTCTGACTCCTGCTCATCTTTCATTTTCTGGTCTGATTGTTTCCTGCTCCCAGCACTGCTTCCCCCTGTGGAAGTGGGTTGGAAGCCTGCTGAGGCACAGAGCTTTTCTGACCATGTTTGGTGCTCCCCCTGGGCGAGTCACACTAAAAGCAATACCAAGAAACAGGGATCTTGGGATTACAGTGGTTTAGGGAACATTAAGCAGTACCCTCCACTATCCTCTGCAGAGGACTTTCCAGCAAACTTTTCAGTGAGACATTAAAGGACATCAGTCCTTGTCCCTTGCCAAGGTGGGCTTGGAGGCAGAAAGCTGCAAGTACACATTAGGAGATTTCTGACCCAGGGCTCTTTGTTCCCTCCCTGCAAAGTCCAGTGGCTGGAAATTAAAGGGAAATGAAGGTATCTGCACAGGGAGAGAAATTTATTGAGAGATTAAATACGTGCTCAGTCACTTCAGATCAAGATGAGACATCCCCCTGGACAATGAACTGTGGTTTGATCACAAATGGATAGGTCTGATATGGAGGTGACAGGGTGCAGTTCTTTGTCTTGTATGCAGTCTGTCAGAGGAGCAGCCTTTCTGACCTGAAGAAATGTTCCTTCTACTTCACCCTGTGGGTCTGTGAAGCATTTAACCAGGTGAGGGCAGCCAAAAAGCCTGGCAACAAGGTCTGTGATAAGTGAGATCTCCTTTCCCTACCTTTCGCCTGCAGGTAACTTTGGTGATTAGTGACTCTGACAAGTGGCCTGGGGTTTTTTCTTAGTAGTGAAGAAAAAAAATGGGGCATCAGTTGCTGGTTATGACTGTTGTGCAGAGTTTTGAAATAAAACCAGTGGTATGTGGCTGAACCTGCCTGATAAGAAGTTTTTTTAAAAAAGTAATAATGTCTTCGTCACAGCAACGAGGAGATAAATTATATGTTAAATGGCAAAGCACAGCACTGCATATTTTATACTCTGTAATGACTCAGGAGTTCATCATGATAAACTTTATTAAAATGGGCATGAAAAGAATCAAATGTGATGCTCTGCTACCTGTGCTGAGATCTCTTCCACTCACTCAATTCTTGCTGCCTTGCCTTTTGCATAGTCACTGCTCAATATCCCTTTTAAAGAACGTGAAAAGGCAGAAAAAGTAAAACCTTTTATGATGAAAAGCTGCACAGCTAACAAATAGACAAGGGAAGTTGCCTTCAAGCTTTCCCACTGCCTGTAAAAAATGTGGTTTAGGTTTTACACAGGTGGCATTATATTTAAATGTCAGATCTGGGCTTTGTTCCCCCCTTTAATATAAATGTCAGCAGCATTTTGTTGGGAAGTCTTTTTGTTTCACCTTCCACTGTGATAAATTCTGACTGGCTTTCAGTCTTGCCATCTACCTTTGTATATTCATAACTCTGTTGACCAAAGTTCTGCATCAGTTGTTTTTTTTCCAGAAGCCGTGGAATTAAAATTAATTGAATTAATTAATTAGAATTAAATGCAAGTGGTGAACCAGGCATATTCCAAACCAGCAACAATGGACAAGTGTTGTAGTGGCAGTGATGAGGGGAATAAAATACCATTAATCCCCCCAGTCATACCAGGGCTTCATTACCCAAGGTTTCATTACCTTCATTAGCACTTGGGGCACTGGTTGATTACATGAAAAAAGGGTTTTCCTTGCTGGGGAGGGAAAGTAGAACCAGTAGCACTCCTGTCTGGAGTGGGTAATGGAATACCAGAGAGAAGAAATAGTCAAACCTCCTAAATACTGTCCCACTCTGCTGTTGGGTCAGATATCTCTTAGAAATCTGTACAAACTTTGCAAAGAAAAGCCCTGATGGTGTCAGAGGATTGGTGTTTGGTACCAGAGTTATCTGTGCTTCAGATCAGTGGGCAGGGGCTGCTGATATCCCACTGAGGGGAGGAATCCCTTCCTCCTTCCTGAGCTCACTGCTCCTGTCCTTGCTTTCCAACACAATTCCATGCCCTCACACCTCCAGAGGCTTTTCTAGCTGCCATTCATACCAAAAAACACACTGGTGGCATGGCAGCAGTGGGATGTTGGCAGTGCTGGTCTCACTGGGGATGGAGAAAATGCCATGGAAAGTGTCCCCACCTGCTGTCACTCTCCTTGGCACAGGCACTGGGATGGGGACATAGGTTTTTCCTAATTTTATTTGCATTTAATGCAAATAGATTTGGCTAATCTGAAATAGCAACAACTTCCTTTTTGAAGAAATAAAGTAAAAAAGCCTGGTCTTACCATAGAGACTATTTCTGCCCTACCCTGCTAATGCCAAATATTTAACTTCCCAAAAAAACCCTCTATGGTTCAGTGTCATTCATTTATGTCATCCCTAAATGATACTAAAGCAGCCAAGAGTTCTCCTATCTCATTGTTCTTTGGATAGCTGACTGCTAGCACTTCCAAATGGAAATATATTTCTATAAAACCTTTTTAAGCTGTCTGTAATGATGCATAAACTGAGATGTAATGTTTTAAGGATTTGCATGAAAACCCACTGTGTTCATGGTACATTGTCCCTGAGTTACAAGGCTTTTATAGCAGCTTTTTAGTGTATTCAGATACTTAGAGATGTTCAATTCTGTCAGAACTTTTTTTGGACATGTTAAATCTCTGCTTTTTCACATGCTGTAACTCTTGAGAAAGCAGTGCTTTAAAGGGGCTGCAGAGCCTGTGAGCTGCTGGTGCTGCCCTTTGGCAGAGCAGCCCTGGCAGGCACCTTCCCCCTGCCACGCTGGCCAAGGGTGCTGTGCTCAGCACTCCTGATGCCTTCTGGGCTACCTAAAAACAGAGACAGACTGAATTAAGGCAATAAAAAGCATTTCTATTTATTGAAGGGCCTTCAGGTACATTTAGGGCAGACAAAGCCCCCCAGGGGCTACACCCAAAATGGACCATGGGTCACAGGTTTGCACACTTTTATAAGTTTGCTCCATCTTCCAATTTGGTTAATCTTCCAATTACAGCTTCAGGTAACGAAGTCATTTACCCCAAGTTTGCTCCCCCCAACTCAATTTGTTTCTACCTCTCAGGCCTGAGGCAGTGAGGTTCCTTGATTGCCAGGCCTGGAGAGGAATTGTTGTGTCTGCCCAAAATGGGAAAGCAGCAGCTCACACTG
>VYZP01039759.1:0-14612 GCA_013400635.1 Hypocryptadius cinnamomeus | reverse complement strand
AAAAGAGACTGTAAGTGATTGCTGCTGCTTAGTGGAGGCAGCCTTCACGAGGGCTGGGGAAGCAGCAGAAAGAGCTGGCTGCATAGTTTCTAGTGACAAGGGGCTTGCTTTATGTCTAAGAAATCCTTCTCTTCTCCTTCAAATGAAATATTAAGTTCTGTTACATCCACCCAACCTACCTCCTCGACAGCTTTTCACAGCAATTAGCAAATAGTCCTGTGCCAAAGTATTTGAAGCCATTGAGGGCTTCAACACCCAGCCATGAGCCAGTAGCACCCAAAAACTGTACTCCTTCTCCAGACAGTCAAGAGAACTAGAACCCTTGAGCCTCAGAAGCCACCTCTGTCCCTCTCCTGGAGTAACCTGGAAGTCAGTGTGGGCCTACTGCCACAGAGAACAAAACAAACTTGTCTTTGCAGCCTTTCTCCCTTGCACAGGCTGAAGGCAAACTGACCACAGTCCTCAGGATCAGGATGGGGCATCCAGACCCTAGAGCACAGGGCTCCTGCCCCTTCTGTCTGCTACCAGACCTCAGGGGACACAAGTAGTTATCTCCTTTTGCTTCTCTGATTTTCTTCTTCATGCCGCTGAGAGGGCAACGAGCAAAAAACAACCTGCTAACTGGGGTCAACCCATAGTTACCATTTTGTGTCCTAAGTAAATAATTAATCATAATAATTATATGCATCTAGAGCAGAGACTGTTTCATAAACGTGTTATTAGAGGACTTCAAACAGCTTTGTAATGTTTTGAAGAGCTTTTCAAGTGTGAAGTTAAGCAGGAATCAGATGATGCAGTTTTCTCCAAAGACTGCGAAGAAATTTTTCAGGAGATCATAAAATCATGGAATGGTTTGGGCTGGAAGGGACCTTAAAGATCATCTAGTTCCAGCCTCCTGCTGTGGACAGGGACATTACTATGTTCTGAAAGAAAGGATGGAGTGCAATCAACTCTTGTCCATCACAGCCCTACAAACAGCAGAGACTAATTGCTATTAATTATATGTGAGCAGATAATTGCTGTCAGTGTCAACCAGGATCATTTTTCTGATACAAACCAGAGAAAATGCTACAGTGTAGTTAAATCTGCTCAGAGCAGTGCAAATCAGACTGAAAGGAATAGGTGCAACTCACAGTGTGAACTTTTCACATCTGTAAGGTGCTACAAAGATGTGTTTTTGTGAGATCCTTTCCTCTGGTGGCGTGGTATGTCTGGGGAGACAAATAAAAGAGATTTTTATCTAGATGTTTATCTGTGAAGCCTTCTTCATTTCATCAATCTGAAATGCTTTTAGGGAAGACTTTTGAGTTATTTGAAACAATTTGTTAGCCTTGAAGTGTTATTTAATCACAAGCAAACTGGATGTTAAAAGCCTGACTAGTAATTTGAAGTTTTCCATCCTGATTGTCAGGTCTAATACAAAGAACTATTAGCAGTTTCAACAGTACTAAGTTATCATTAAAGCTCTGAATGGCTGTTGCAATGTGATTTTTGTTTTTGTTTTTTGGTTTTTTTTTTTCTTTTATTGTNTTGGATTTTTGTTTTTGTTTTTTGGTTTTTTTTTTTTCTTTTATTGTAGAAAACCTTATGAATACCAGTGATAGGACTACAGCATCACACAGTGACACTCTAAATGTGGCATTCTTACAGGAGAGAGGAAATTATCCTGTCCTAGTACATAACTACAAGTGTGGACAACATAAATTTGTAAATAATAAAAGGAAAAATCAAATACAGATTAAACATTAATAGTTGCTAAACTGCAAAAAAATGCTATTAAAATAGATAATCTAATTAATCAACAAAACAAAAAGTGCAATGAAAATTCTGTAAAAAATCCTGATGACACTACCTACATTTTTCCTGAGTTTTGTGTCTGTCATAAATTATGTTGACTGGTTCCACAGTCATTATAACATGACTTTTTTTTCTTTTTGTGTACCCTGGGATAACATGGTTTATTACACGTAGATATCTGTTAATTAGTTTTTTTGCGGTTTGTCGTCGGTTTTTTTGTTTGTTTGTTTGTTTGTTTTTTGGAGGTTTTTTTAGATACAGGAAAGAAAGGAGACGTTTTACCTTGTTTTCCCTGAATAAAATGTTCATATAAACAAAAAAATTATCACGGTTGTATTTTCTCTTATACATTGGTGGAAGGGGGGAAAAAAAAAATCTTAAAGCTTCTTAAAGCTTTGAGGCATTTTTTCCTCAAAATTTTGACAAATAAGGAAAGGAATATGGGAGCCTGCATATGTCCTTGGATTTGAATACCTTGGTAAGAATTTACCATTAAAGGTAGGACAAAAAATTTTGGAGCTGCTTTTGAGTTCATTGGCTATGGAGGATGATCAAGCATCATAAATTATTTATTCTCATAAAACTGGCAAAACGATTCTGGATAGTATCATGCCCATCCAACCCAGACCACTCTATGATGTTATGGAACAGCAAACAGTGGAAAAGAAGCTGATTCTTAGCTCCCAGCACAGAACACTTTTCTGCTTTTTTCAATGTGTGCTTAACTGAATAGCTGAGTTGAAATGTGTAAAGTTTTTAGCTCTTGGCGTCATATTGAACATTGCAGAGCAGAGCTAGCAGTGACATTAGATCTCACTTAGAAGCTCCTTTTATTCTAGTCCAAGTGACTGTGTCCATTTTATGGTTTATGTTTGGTTTTGGTGCTCATGGAAAGAAAGCCTCCTTTCCTACACTATCTTCATCAATATACAGATTGTCCAAGCCGGTGCTTTTCTGACTGACCAGAACAAAGATGGATATTTCGCATATTCTCCTCCCATTTTCTCTACAGCAAGATGTTGTCATAATTTACTACAAACTTTGGCATCACAAAGCACTTCTTTCAGAAACTCTGCAAAAGCATCCCATGAATGATTCAACTAATTTTCATAAGTTACTAGTTATATGCTCAACAAATCATTCTTCAGCAGAATTTAGTTGAGCACTTTAAGACTGAATATCAGTTTTGCCTAGTTAAAATAAAGCTTTGGACAAAGACACTTCATTATGAGTTCACCATCAAACTGGATACCTGAACAAATATGCATTTCTTATTTCGATCCTAGATATCTATGACTTTTGTGCTGTGTGTATATGTGTTTTCAAAATATATATTTCAGGTTTCATCCCCCCAAAAAATATATTTTAAAAAGCACAAGTAAGACTTCCTTGGTCTTCAGTGCTTACAACTTCAGTCTCTTACATAATGTCATAAATATGCTCTGAACAATGTAATTTGAGTTCTGGTTGAAAACAAACAATACTATATTTTGTACCCTATTTTCACAATTAATTTTATACTTGGAAATTAATTTCTGATACAACTTTTTAAGTTTTGTTTAATTTACCTGTTTTAATATCCCAATATGATTTAACATAACTTTCATTTGAAACTGTTATATTTTAAAATCTGGTTTATGATTACGCACCTTCATTTGTCACACCTTTGGTGAATTTCCTACACTCATGTAAGTAGGAAAACCTCTATATTGTTTTGTTCATAATAAAGATGAGATTGTTGTTTTGTTTTTTTTCAGGTAATGAGTTTTTCTCCATCTTTTTTTTTCACCTGCTTTGATCCACTGCGTGGTAATTCTCAAGAGATGTGTAGCAATAGCAGGTGTTTTCAAGGTGCATGAATGGTCATCACTTTAACTTTTTGTCTTTGTTTTCCTCTCAAAATAAAAGTTTTCCTCTCAGTCCACAGTACACCTCCATAAAACTATAATGAACAGCCTATTGTGGGCAATCTTGTATCATATTCCCTTTCGGCAGAGTCATTTACACAGCTGAGGCAATGCATCAAAGGAAAAATGCTTCAGAGATTATATATGTGGATTTCACTTCTGGGTTTATTGCATGTTAGGTGATGTCCAGGTGTTTAAAATTCATGGAACTATTATATCTCATCTCTCCCTATCCTTACAGAAAGAAAGGGAAGCTTGAGGGAAAAAGTATTTATTTTTAAATATTTTTAGTACTCTAAGAGAAGGAAATTGCTTGCAGTTTCTCTTGAATGTGGAAGAATTTCTCACTGTCTGCATCTGTTCATAAATAATGAAGTAATAGCTAATTTGAGAGGAATTTTTTACAACTTTCCTTAAAGTAACTGAAGGTAGGAACTTTTGTAGACTCGTACCATTGCAACATTTCACTTTCACAAATGCATATGATTTTAAACATCCAGCTTTTAAAAGCTAGTGAGAATTTATGACCTATCTGCTGAGCTGCCATGAATAACTAAATAGTTGCTGTTAGGCCTGTTCAGCTCTTAGGTAGAATTCATTAAAATACTTTTATGGCCATTCAAATTGAATGTTTTGCCTCAGTTGTGGTAAGCTAACTGTACATACATAGCTTTGGTAGCTCTGTCACCAGGAAATAGCTTTGGGCTGCTGCATCTTGATTGTTTTACTTTATGTTCCCATATTCTTATATTACTGCTACTCTAAATTTTTTTCCGTCCTTTTTTCATATTCAATGAAAGTATTGCTTTCAAATTATTTCTAGTACAAAGCCATAATATTTCACCAAAACAATAAGACGTGTATATTGATGTTTTTTTCCTGTGTCATAAATTTTTGTAATTGCTAAGAGACACATTAAGCAACAGCAGTATAAGTCATGGTCAAATCTATGTGATAAATAAAGTAGGTTCACTTCTAACTGATGTAATAGTAAATTGACTGATCTAAATAGACATTAAAAAAAAAAGTATAAACAGTGCATAAAAATGACATTCTTAAGAAGTTGAAATAGACATTTCACCTCACTTCTATGCAGCGTTATAATTTTCCATCTCAGATTAAAGTCAAAGTGGTGATTCTGGCTTTCCTTGCACTGAACTGCAAGTTTCTGCTCTCCATCTGTGGTAGCTCCGGTATTTCTAGGTATGATTTGATGGGGTTTTTGGTTCTTGTTTTGGTTGGTTGGTTTTTGTTTGTTTGTTCCTTTTTCAGGTGGATTAGGACATTCATCCAGCTAAGAATTAGCCAACTACCCAAGCAGCACCAATAAGCACTAGTGCTAGCACAAAGAAGAAAAGGAAAGCAATAGAAATAGAGACATAATATATGGGGTATAAAAAAATTCCCCTTGGTGACATTCCACATTTAGGAATGCTGAAAGTGTCTGTGAAATCACAGTCTTCAATCATCCTCCAATTGCTGTAGACACAACCCCTTAAATTTTATATACATTTTTTCAACAACAGGAATAACATGTTATTCCATGGTTTATCAAACACCTTGGGATGAACCTTAGGGTTTCACACAATGTTATTCTATCACTCCTAATATTTTCATAATTAGCAGTTATTTAGCAAAAGCAGTTTTCAGAGCCCATCAGTCCACTGCTGTGAAATCCAAAACCTAATGGGGCCTCCTAATTTCAGAGTCTATTAGCTTTTCTTCAGAAAAAGGTTGCAAAAGTGGGAATCTATTTCTCCTTTTCAATTTTTACATGGAGCTGGCAACAGTTAACAGGATGTAAAATGTTCTACCTTCCTCACTGCAGTGAGCAATTGCCTCAAATAAAAAACAAGTTGTCACTGTGTTCAAATAAGTGTTTTTTCTGTTTTTCAGCAAGTGAAGAACATAAGGCTGGCAGCATGAGTAAATGAAAGAGTCAGTTTTCCCTGGGACTTGTCTCCCTTCAGCTCCTGTCAGCCAAAACCCAGTTATTTGCAGAGGAAGGAAAAGAGCACAAGTATAAACAGGCCCTGAGGTAAACAGGGCTTTGGCAGAAATAAGAACTTTCCAAAGCCATTCAGGAAGCCTTAAGGAAGTGTGTTCATGCTGAATTAATTATGTTTTTATTGCTTATGAAAAGATTGTGGATAGACACATTGTCCTCGCTGTAAGAAAGAAGTTGTTAATTTGCATTCATCTAGCTGAATAACACAGCTGAAAGGAGGGAATGCAGGAATCTGTCACTGTCATCCTTGTACAGCATTCCTTATTTTTGGTATATTCTAGTTAAAAAGTGAAAGCATTCTGAGACATGAGAGCAGGCAGAGAAAGCAAATCACATCCTGGGCTGCATCCAGAGCCCCGTGGGCAGCAGGGCAGGGAGGGGATTCTGCCCCTCTGCCCCGCTCTGCTGAGACCCCACCTGCAGGGCTGATCCAGCTCTGGGGTCCCAGCACAGCAAGGACAGGGACCTGCTGGAGCCAGGCCAGAGGAGGCACCAAGGTGATCAGAGGGATGGAGCAGCTCTGCTGGGAGGAAAGGCTGAGAGAATTGGAGTTGTTCAGCCTGGAAAAGAGAAGTGTAAGGTTTTGTCCTCACTTTGCAAGACGCTGTAATTGAATACAAGTCTTACTCAATCCTTCCTAGAGGGTGCAGAAATATCATCCTCCCTATTGTGAAAATAAGATCAGAGATATTTACAGATGAAAGGAGACCTGTGAAATTATATCAAGTCATAGAGTGGTTATATTTTAGAGCAACTGAATCTAACACAGAATCAAAAAGATATTTGAACTGGTTTTTGGCAATATATGAAAAATAACTTAGAAATTTCATAAAATCATGTAAAAGAACGAAGCCTTACTTATCTCAAAAGTATTTAAAACACATGATGGACCATATGATTTCCAGAAGAGAGTATGCAAAAAGTCACTAAATGATTTGTACTTGAATGTTTTATTATTTTTAAAATCCCTTCAACTTTTTATGTGCTTTTCAGCACCCCTTTGAACATTTTACTATTGCTATCTTCAAGTGCTCAGGTCTCTGGAACTTTACTTAATATCCCATTTTTGTTTGTATTAAGGATAAACAGACTATAAATTTGGGGTTTTTTTCTGCTTGGCATGATCTGCACAGACCAGAGTTGTTTTGGGGTTTTACACATTACATCATGATGCAAAAAGGTCCAAATTGTCCCTTGATATCTTCCTCCAATCTGATTTAACTGTATTTCTTTTAGGATTTTATGCCTTTCTGTGTTTTCTCTCTCTATTCCCAGATTGGTTTTATGCACTTTTTCACACTGCGAGCAGATTACTCAGCATAGAGTCCAACGATTTTAGAGTTGTTTGAAAGCATTAGTAACATTAACATTATTTTCACCACCAGATTACTGAAACAAAAAACCAAAAAAGGCAAAAGAAAACTCCACTCCACTTCTTCCATACTTCCTGGGTTCTTTTCTTTATTTCTGCATGATATAATTTACCATCATCTCTTTTTTTTTGGCAGAATAGCACTTTCCCTCCTTGCAGGCAAGGATTAGTATATGTTTTCTCCATTCTATAGTGCCTCCCATCTCTCCTTAGTGCTTACCAGCTGTTCATTTGCCCAAGGACTTTTCTCACATATAAAAGCCCTTTTCACCATGAGTGTCCTGTATGTGTGATATGTGCTTTCTGCCTAAAAGGGTTCTGAATCCTCAGGAATCTGCATAATTGTTTGGAAAGGGATTGCTGGCTGGCACTCTTGCCAGGCTAGTTCATTGCCTAGACACATCAAGATAAACTTCCTGCATTTGCCTATTTGTGTCGTGTCTCTTTTTTAGAGTCAGAAAAAGCTGCATGTGCTATCTCAACTTGCAGAAGCAGAATTAACATTCTGCCCAAAAGGGAATGAAAGGATCTCCTGGAAGGAAGAGAAAGGTAGAGCATAAACAGGCAGATAAGTGTCAGGAACTTCTGGGAGATTATGAGTCAAAAAGCAATATTGCAGCCAGAGTCAGGCGGTAAATTCATGTCATAAACATTCTGAGGGAGAACTGATAGCATCAGGGGCATCAACTATCACCCATCTGGGGCAATGGAGGGCAACACCCAAAGGAAAAATCTGACATCAACAGTGGAGAAATCTTTCATGGCTGCTGACGAAAGTCCTCAGTCAGACGAAATCCTCCAAGAGAGAATTTTTAGCTCACACTTTACAAAGCAGTGATGAACATGTCTGAGAGTTCATTGCTGTGCTACAGCCTAACAGAGCCAGAAACTCTGACTCTTGTGTTTCTTTCTGCTCAGCAGCACCAACAAATACTGTCTTATTCAAGGGTTTATTAAAAAGTAATATAAAAATCTACTCCTACTACCATAAACTATTTCAATTGACAAAGAAATAGGTACAAGGAGCTACAAGCTCTGATGTCTTTTCTGACAGAAAGGAACAAAAAAAAAAAACCAAATACAATGTTATGCTTCTTTATTGAATTTTCTAAAACAAGTATATACTCTACCACCTGCTTTCCTAAACTTTTCAGGTTTTCTAAATGCAATTCTTCAAAGGCAAACCCTTTAAAAATCCTTATTTTAGAATCTTGGGAAATTCCAGAAGTATTTCTATACTGCACGTTCTGTAGTATGTATAGGTCACATTAAAACTTCCTAACTATTACAATTTAGACTTTGCTGCTGTAATTTTCTTTAAATACAGTATTATCTATAAACATGTATTCCTCTCTACTATAAGACAACATTTCTATAATTCTTACTCTTTTTTAATTCTCTGTTTTTTCTTGGTCACCTAAAGACTATAAGACAGTGTAAAGTGTAGTATAAAACCACTTAAGAGATATTAAAAAAAAAAAAAAAAAAGACAAAAAACCCAAACCCCAAAATAGCTGTATTCTGAGCACTTTTATGACTATGTAATAATGTTGTAGGCTTATTATATGATGTGACTTGCAAAAGCCTCTGCAAAATCATCCTAACCCTGGCCAAACAGATTTAAACGGAGAACTGAAATCTGCAAATGTCAACTTATTTTTGAGTAAATTAACCTGATTTTAAAAATAGAATCAAATTTCAAGCTACGCAGCTGATGACACCATATCTGAAAGTGTTATACTAAGTAGCTCAAGACCAGAGAAAAATATCATCTCATATAATCTACTCTAGTTTATTGTTTTAATTAACAGGAGCTCCACATCTCTGTAAACATATTTAAAAAAGAATTTGAGAGAATGAGAATTGAGAATATATTAATTGTATTGAAGCAGATAGAAAAATCTATTTTTCCCATGAGCTGATACAGAGTGAGGAATAAAAGAATGTACTGCCAAGAAATATATTTTTAACTCTGGTACCAGTCTTCCAGAACTCAAAGTTTAAAACTGTGCAGATTGATAAACATACAGACAGGTGTCTTCCTTAGGTGGCCTGTCTTAGAATACCACAGAAAATTCTACAACATCTGAAGAAATTGACACAGTCCCTTTCTCTGGTTTTGCTGCCAGCGTGTGAGGAATTGAGAGCATTTCCAATGCTTTTCACAGTGATTTTTTTAAAACTAGAAATGACACACTTTTCATTAGCAAGCCCACCCTAAGCTAGCCTGTGAAATAGCATGGAAGCTACGCCCACCACAGCCCTGACTTTGTGGGCTTTGATGCATTGAGAGGAAAGAATGAGGATAAGCTGAAGGATTGTGCAAGACTGAAGGAGACCAGAACTTCTCCCTTCAGAAGGAGAGTGCCAAGGTCAGAGCACAGCGTGGGTTCTGCATCACTACCTAAACCCAGAGTCATAAGATTAAAAGACTAAACCAGACTAAACTGCCTGATTTGGTCTCGAATCAGGTGAACCTGAACTGGAGTCTGGACTCTTTGGGTGAACCACAGAGTGCACCTTGGAATAAAGTTCTCAACCTTCAGTAGCTGCTGAACATCAGCTCACAACGCAGAGCAGCTTCCTAGCATGTAAACAGGATCCTTTTGGGTTGAAAACCAGAGGAGAGATGAACTTCAGGAACTTGCTAAGTGCACTCATGCCCCAGAGGTCTCCTGAAGTCAAAACTGCAAAATTCATCACCTTGAGAAAATTGTTCCTAGAGGCCTGAGTACTAGCAAATATATACATATTTTTTTGTCCAAAGCATGATATTTACTGTTACAAATGGGAAAGTTCATAAAAAATCAATGTTTACAAGAGACTGGGCTATATTTGGAACATGAAAATTCTTCGGTATCACAGAAATATATGACCTTTTATTTCTATAATAAAAAAAATAAATTTAAGAAATAGTTGTTCCTCTGCATGTTTTTCCTCTTCTACAGGCAGAAACAATAAAATGTAATAAAACACTATTATTGGTCTGTTAGTTCAAATCCTAGAAAACCTAGTTATCTGAAATAAAACACTCTTAACATATGTTGAAAGGTATAATTGAGAATGAAATGTAAAGCCTGGAGATCATGTTTTACAGCTACAGTTTTAAACTTCTTCATTTCTCCCCCAAACAATCACAACCCAAGGCAACACAGAATTGACCTGTTATAAACTTTTTCTATCATTGTCCCTATACTATGGGGAAAGAAAGATGTTTTGCTTAAGTCATCTGAAGAACTGGAGTAAATTATTTTAACTATGTTAGTGTTTGGAAAAACACACACATTTCACATTATTTTCTTCTTTTATTTCTACATAAAACATAATTTATAAGTGAAGATTAAAGGAATTACATTTATTTAGCTTAAAGAGGTGACACCTAGGGAGAAACTTGAAAACTCTACATAAATAGCGAAAGGGCATTAATAGGAAAGAAACGAAGAGCAAGTCACACTGAACATTAGTCATAAAACAAGGAGTAATGGGCTGAGTTAGAAGGATAAATTTACCTTGGTTATTACAAGAACTCTCTGAGAAAAAGGACAATCGGAGCAAGACTTCTCTTGTGAAATAGTTATTGCACAATCTTTGGAGACATTAGAGGTAGATTAAAAAGCTATCTGTTAAAACATTTTGAGTTTTCAGAGACTGAATTGGATGAACAGGAACATCCTTTTGTAGATTGACCTTGTCTCGATGCCAGATGCCAACCAAGTCACTCTATTATTCCCCTTATTCAAAAGGACAGGAGGAGGAAATAGAACAAAAAGATCATCTATTTCCAGTATCACAAAAATAGACTCAATTTGGAAAAAAATAATTAAATTTATAGTTAATTAATAGTATAGTAAAATGATGAAGGATAAGATCAAATCTAAACACACCCCTACACTCTCTTCTTCCCAGGCTCATCTTTGCCTTCAACTCTTCTAATTTCTCCTGAGTGGCTCAGGAGGACAAAGGCTGGTGTCAGTTCAAAAGTCTTGGTCTCTGGTGTTCCTTCCACTTTGTACTCTTCCCCTGCTCCTGGGGAATGAGGTCCCAGCCACAGGGAAGAGCCCTTCATGACCTTCTCCAGAACCTTTCCAAGAGGCTGCAGTTCTTCAAAAACTGCTTTGACACGGGTTCTTTCTGTAGGCTGCAGTCCTTCAGGAATTGTCTCCTAAAGCATGGATCCTCCAAGGATCCTTCCTACCAGAAATACTGCTCCGCTCCATAAAAGATTAAGATCCATGGCTGCAGCTGTCTTCAGAATGTGCTCATCTGCTCCAGTGTGGAATCTTCTGTGGACTTCAGGGGGACAACCTGATCTTCTCCGCAATCTGCAAGAGAATCTATGCTCCAATGCCTGGAGCACATCCTCCCCTTCCTCCTTCACTGATGTGAATGTCTGCAGAGTTGCTTCTCTCATATATTTTCACTACCCTCTTTCAACTTCTGCTGTTCATTGTTTGGGTTTTTCCCTATTCTCAAACACGTTATCATGGAGACACTAGCTAAATCACAGGTTGGCTCAGCTGCGTCTGACAGTAAGTCCCTCTTGGAGCCACTAAAACTGGCTTTGTTGGATACGGAGGCAGCTTCTGATGTATTCTCACAGAATCCACCCCTTAGCCATTCTGCAGGGGTGGATTCAAAGATCAAAATCTTGCCATGTAAACCCAAAACAATGCACTCTCAGTAAGGGGAGGAAAAAAAAGTGCATGCTTAAAAATATCCTGAACTATAGCAGCACCAACTCCCCCTGCAGAAATCAAGCGGTTCTAATTAAGGGGAGTTAAAAATGCCACACAAAATGTAATAAATGCTCTGACACTTAATTTAATTTGTAATGTGCTCTAGCTATGACTAAAATGGACTATTGACTGACTTCTAAGATACTTGCATCCAATTCTTCTGTACTAAGCAAATTTTCTACTAAAGAGAAAAGAATACAGAAAATCCACAGGTTCTGAATTCTCCCTGCTTGTCCCTCATGTTTGTGGGAGATAAAAAGTTGAATAAGAAGCATTAAGACAGTTCTGTATTCAGTAGACAGAGTGAAGATTTGTGCTTATATTCTTTCAGCACTTTTAGATTTTCTCTGGTGAATCAGTAAGACTAATTTCTGGACTTTTCTGGTACTAGGGATAAATATGAGTCTCCAAAAACCTGCAAGCTTTAACTGGTTCTCAACAAATAATACATAAATAAGTGAAAATTTCTAGGAGCAAACGCATAAATTAACAAAACTTCTAAGAGGAAGCACATAATAAGAACATCTACAATTTTCTGAAGATGACAGTTTTGGTTTATGAAAGCAAAATGAAGCTTTATACAAGGAGGGAATGAAGTAAGGATAGGATACCTGATATTAAAATTTTATTCACACCCCCCTCAGTTAAGTCAGTGTAGAAGCCCTTGAGTGAGACATCAAACACATGTCTGGACACAGGATGTGAAGGTGCCAGGGAACATTTAAAAAAGTCTGGTTTGCATTTGGCTTTGTTGAGTTTACAGATGCTAAAGATTAAACTTCATGGTTGCAATGGATTAGTAAACTTTATTCTACAATTCACAATCAGTCCCACTTGCTCAGGGAACTACAGATTACCTTGAAAAGCTGTGATTGTCCTGTGTTCCCTGAGCCAGATTGACCATGATGACACATGTCCCTGAGATGCAAAAAGGTTCAAGAAAGGAACAAGACAAAATTCCAGTGTTTTTAATTTCATCATTAGAGTGGGAGATGTGACAGGTTTACATGTGCTTCAGCCACTTTGGCATCAGTTTGAGTGAAGTAACACAGACTGGGAAAGGCAGGACCCAGCTTTACAGGTTTTACAAGTTTTTTGGAATTAGGGTGACGCCACTTCACCCCAAGTTCTTGTATTTGTTCATTACAGCTTGTATCAGGTTTACATGACAAGAAAAAGGAAGGGTTGGGAAAGGTGTTTTAGCTTGTGTAGTTTCTTACCATTTAAATCTGTTTTAGTAGACAATAAACTAAAATAACTTTCCCTGAGTTTAGTCTAGTTTGCCCATTGTGACAATTAGTGAGTGATGTCCCTGTCTTTTTCTCATCTCATGAGATTTTCCATCTTATTTTCTCCACTCATCACTTGATGAGAGGGGTGTGAGTGGCTGGCTGGTCTTCTGGGAGGTCGACAAGGTAAATCACCTTTAAACAAATGAAAACTGCAATTAACTAATGATACAGTATAAAATAGAGCTAAAATAGATTCACTCAGATGAATTAATTAACTTTTGCTGCTGCCACCAGTAGCCATAGCAAAATTTGAATCCACCATGCTTCATATTTTGGTTTTGAGGAGTTTTCATTCTCCTGTGTTTCATTTCCATGCAGCGGTTTCATTGTAGTGTCAATGTTCTCTCTGCCCTCAGATTACAGTGTGCATCTGAAAATCTTGTTCAGTTTACTTGACAAAAGCAAGATGATTACAATTTTTCTCCTCAATTACTGTTTCACTTATTAACCAAAGCTCTAACTTCTGTAGTTCAGTAAGATCATAAATTTTCCACCATTAACAATGACTGCTGGGATCTCCTCTAGGCAATAATTTAAGTAAAACTTGCTAACAGATCACATATTTTTGTTATAATTGCTCTGCTATTTGGAATTTTGGTGTGAGGATCAGAAACCTTATGGAATATGTTACTTCCCTGCTCTTTGTTCTGCTTTACATAACCTTTGTAGTGGATAAAAAACAGCTGTGCAAATTAAAATATTGGATCGATTAAATGGAAAATTATTCATAAGCTGTGCAGATGTCCTAGTTCCAAAATAGGCCTTAAACCAATTTCCTAATGATAAAAATTAAAAAAAAAAAAATTGCAACATGCTCACTACACAATGAGTTTACGTATTTTAATTGATACACTAAACCACAATGAAAGTCCAAAAAGTAGAAATAATGGTAAAATTTTACTACTTTTTTCAGTTTAGATTGAGCTCTTGTCCTTGAATATTGTATTGCTATCATGTTTATAATAAACATAATTTTCAGAACTTTTTTATATAGAGAAGTGCAGCATTTATTTTAACCACTGTCATTCACAGTTTTCTTATTTTTCAGGTGACTTGACTGGATAGACCCTATTAAAGGAAAAAGGAGGTCATTTTTGCCCTGGGATATAACAGAGACTGGCTAGACAAAAAATCTCAAATGATGTAGAGAGCTGGGGAGCCGGAGTTAAGAGCAGACTGCAGGTGATAGTTGGAGAAGGAGCTCCCTGTGACCAGAGAGGACAATTAGTCAGGGACTGCTGCAAATCAAACTCTCTAATTTGGATAAAACTAAGTTTGGAAAGTAAAATTCTTACTCTTAGAGTGTGAAATAAGAGGTTTGCACATCTCTTCCACATGCAGTGTCCTGTACTTAAGGGCTTTGGTTTATTTTTCTATTAATTATGACTTTCCTGAGTAGAAAATCCTTCTGGTTGTCAGCAAGGAACATTGATCCACCCTGGGGCTGTTTCAAAAGGAAATAGGAAAAAAAAAACCAAACAACTTACATATTTTGAAATA
>VYZP01039755.1:35970-53026 GCA_013400635.1 Hypocryptadius cinnamomeus | reverse complement strand
TTACCAAGCTGTGGGCTGTATACTTCTCCTTGGGATAGGATGCTGGCTTACTTTCCCTAAACCTCCAGCTCTTGAGATTGGTGTCATATCAAGGTCCTACTCCATAGAACTGTTCTACATTAGATAGATTTGCCTGGGGTTTGGGAGACTCCTGCATTTATTAAACACCAGCCTGCTCCCTGCTCATGGATGTTTTGATATGCCTTCCACTTTGGAACAGTTTGGCTCATAAAGCACATGCCAGCTGTCTTCCCTCCCTTCTTTACTTCTAAAAAATTCACATGAAACATTCTCTAATATGCAGGAAGGAATTATGCACAATCACACCACTGAAGTATGATGGGCTTGGGAGATTTACTGGTTTGACTCCCTCCTCATATTCTCCTGATTAGGACTCTTAATCAGTGCTCTCAAACTGTCCCTTCTCTTACTCCTCCACCTCCAACATAATTTTGTGAAATATCTACCAGGTACAGCTTGCCACTTGCTGTTGGTTTCTCACCCATTGCAAGAGCCCAGAAACCTGGATTGTCAAATTGCTCTCTTGAACCTTCCAGTGTGGTTCTGGCTTTACAGCCTGGGCAGGTCTCAGTGTTAAGGGAATAGGCATTTACTTCTACAGGACACTTCCCAGAGCTCTGAGATGGCTGAGGAAGTGCTGCTGGGCTGAGAAACACACATTTGTGGTTTGCTCTGGGGCAGCACAGTCTGAAAGGGAAGTAAAAGTGAGAAGGGCTAAGGAGCTTGGTGTGCTAAGCAGCCCTTTGGCTGCCAGTCATTTTCAGCAGAATTCTTAAAGTAAAAATTTAAGTTGCATCTTATATTTCAACTTAAAAAATTAGGGGGTTTAGTAACAAGCAACTAAGAACCAGGAGTCTGGTTCTGAGAGATCAGTATTGTATCCCTGGTTCTGTCATAAATTTCATTCTTGGCTGTGGGCAGGGTACTTAAGGTATTTGCATCTTGGATTTCACTCTTGCAAATGTAAAAACAAATGTAAAAACAAAGTCCTTTGTGTTTGTATTTTTCCTGCTGCTATGATCTTGTACTAGTCCTAATCATTATTTCCAAGTATAGAATAATAGTACCTGCAGAAGCTGGATTTTATTGTGTCCAAATAATGCTTCTTTATCTGTTTCACAGCTCGAGTTCCTAAAAAAATCCTGAAATGCAAAGCAGTATCTCGGGAGTTAAACTTTTCCTCAGCAGAACAAATGGAAAAATTTCGTCTGGAACAGAAAGTTTATTTCAAAGGGCAGTGTCTAGAAGGTATGGATGTGCTCTGTGTGCTGCAGCACAGGGATTGACCCCCAGCAGGGCAGGGATTAGAGTGACTAAAATGGGTTGAATGTGGTGATTTTAATTTTTCAGAGTAGCACTGAAGCACTCATCTTGTCAGGACTAATGGGCCACAGTATTAAGGATAGCATTTCATAAGTGTATTAACACTTTGTTATGTAAGCAAAAAAGCTGGGTAATCATGCCTGAGGGCATAAATCCACCACAGGCTGCCTGAGGCAAGGAAACAGGCTATTTCAGAGTCAGCTATTACTGGAATTCCTGGGTCTTCCTCAGAGTGCCAGGCTAGAGCCTCTGGTTTACCTGGGTTACAGCAGTTCCAGTGACCCCACAACTGCACCTCTGACCCCCCTCACTGCAGGGCTGCTCTTAATCTGGGCTGGAGGAGGGGCAGATAAAACATTGAGCTCCCTGTCTTTTGGGCAACCAGTTGCACATTAACCTCAGCTGGATCCCAGGATGTCTGCAAGAGGAGGAGGGTGGTTTCCCTGTTCCCAATTAGGTGTGTTGAAATTCTCACCAAATGCCACGGAAGTGGTTCGACCTTATCAGTACCATCAGCTATTTCAAAAAGGGAGTATCTGCTCTAAGAGGAGGGCAGGGTTCAGTGCAGTTTAATCTGAACAAAATAATTTAAATGTAAAATGTTGGCAGCCCAGCAGGACAGTTTAGGGAGTTCCCCAGGCTATCAGGTGAAAAGCAAAAGGACTATTTGTGAATTTTCTTCTTTCAATGCCTCTGGATCTTTTTTTTTTTTTTTTTTTTTTTTTTTTTTTTTTTTTTTTGAGTATTTTTTTTTTTTTTTTTTTTTTTACTTTGCAGAATGGTTCTTTGAATTTGGTTTTGTGATTCCGAACTCCACAAACACTTGGCAGTCCTTGATAGAGGCAGCACCTGAATCACAGATGATGCCAGCTAATGTTTTAACGTGAGTGCCTTGGGCTTGCAGAGTCTGAGAGCAGGCAAAGCAAAAGCAGTGCATGGCATTTCCTTGGGGGCAACAGTGGGAAGGAGAAGAGGGAACTGCTACCAGCTCTGAATCACCTCACTACTGTTAGTTGTTGAGAGATGAAAGGGGTTAAGCCAACCTCATTACCTTCCTTCCCATAGGTCCAATTTGCATTAATATAGCAATAAAGGTTTGGAGAAAGTGAAACTGATTCTTTAATAAAGTTTCTTAATTTTTTTGGAAGGTGAATCGTGAAAGGATTTTAAAATGTTTTACAACTTAATACCTGTTATATTCAGGGGAAAAATAAACCAGCAGATTTTTGGGCCATTTTAAAATCAGCTATTGATCATTGACTCTTGTCCAAAGTAGTTCAGTTCATGCAATATATCACCTGCAGTAGCTGCTCTAGTGTTTGTTTCATCACTGTAACAGTTTGCTGAGCTTTGTGTCTTTACCATTGGCTTATACACATATACATTTAGTGTATATACATATATACACATTTATATACACTATGCACGGAGTTGTATCTGGGGCTAAAGTACCTTTAACAGGTAGGAATCAGTCATTTTACAGTCACCTGCAGGAAGATTGACACAGCCTCCTCACAAGTCTGCTCCTGGCTCTGTGTGCACATGGGCTCCTGAGCAGGGTAGCGATGCCTCGGATGTGTCACGGTGACACGTGCTGGGCATTGCTCGGTGTGGGCAGCCAGGCTCCAGCTTTGGGGGGATGATGGAGAAGGCTCCTGGAGGGAGGCTCTTGGGAAAGGTAACCATCCTCCCTGCAGTGCTGGATGGGTGCTGGCAAGCACACAAGGACAGCACTGCCAGAAACAGAAGGGTTTGGGAACCCTGCTGCCAACACGAGGTAGACAGGGAGCAGCCAGTCTCACCGCAAGGTCACTGTGTCCTCTGGAAGATCTCCCTCTCCAGCATTTTGCCTCTCATTCCCTGTCTGGAGCAAAGCCAGTCGCATAGAGAACGCACTGGGATGGGAGCTACCGTCACTGATTCCCATTCACAGCACGTTTCAAAGAGAGTGGGCTTGGAGGAGAGCACCAGTGTTCCAATAGTGCTCCTGGCACAGCCTGCTCAGAACCTTGGAGGTGCTGCACACACCCTCAGCTCTCAGAGCTGGGCACTGTCAGTACAGGAGGAGCCAGATTTGGGAACCAGAATAAAGAAACAAAGACATCTGACAAGTTGCTTTTGATCATCTCAGGAGTTCAAGACGTTTTCAGGACTGGGAGTCAAGAGAAGTTAGTTTTCAAATGACCTTGAGGATTTTCCAATGTTCCATTTGTTCCCTGAAGTATGTCCACTTGCAGTGGAGAGCCCAGATCCCTCTCTCCTATTTATAGGGGTATACTAAAGTCATTCTTGAGGCTTTTCAGTAGAAACCCCAGCCCAAAGAAATCTAAAAGGGAATTTGTGTCCCAAAGAAGTCATCATTTTACAGCTGCCAAGATTTGGAGACCCCCTAATTTTCTAATATTCCCAAAGACTTCATGTTTGTCTTGGTGTTTCCAAACCAGGAGAGAATGGAGATGTGATACTTGGTGCTAACCAAGGCACTGTGCATGAAGAGTTCCCAAGATGACCGAGTATCAGATTGAGGACATTCCCTGACATTTAAGTTCAAGCGTTGTCCACACCACAGCAAAACCTTACACTCTTAGCAGGTCCAGTGTTACAGACACCCAAGAGCCACAGTGGAGGTAGAACTGCTGCTTTGCTTTTCAAGATCCAGGTTGTTTAGATAAGGTCAGATCACACTGCTTAGGTGTCCAGGTGTTGTAGTGGTCCCAGAGTTCTAATTTTATGTACCAAAATCTCAGAAGTCAGCAAGTTAAATCCCCAGAGCTTCTGCCACACCCAAATCCACATTTCCATTGCTGTTTGTATAAAATATGCTTGTGTCTTTGCATTTAAGCACTTCTTAAGGGAAATGACATGTTGGTTGATGTAGCTTGCTCAGCACTAGAGGACAGAGAAGGAGAATAAAAAAAGAATTCCCATTGGTTTTCACAATTCCTGCAGGAGACAGTGGCCTAAAGGTGCTGGGACTGCTAGTTTATTTTTAGCAGTAGGAGTGAGCAGGAGTTTGCTGTCCGAGCACTCTGCAGCCTGAGCAGTACCCGTGCTCAGACAGGGGAGGGATGGGGGAACATTCCACACGGGAATGTGTCTGGGAGATCCCTGAGTCCTGACTGACCCTGACCAGGACAGTGCTTACTGTGCACAGCTCCAGACCAAAGAGATGAGGTTGTGGGGTGGTCAGGGTGTGAGCCCAGGCTTGTGAGAGCATGGAGAGGAGCAATCACTGTCCATGCATCCTTCTAACACCTCTTCTTTCTCCTCCTTTCCTCCTGCAGTGGTAATGTTATTATAGAAACCAAATTCTATGATGACGATCTTCTCGTAAGCACTTCCAGAGTGAGACTTTTCTACGTTTGAGTTGGGGCTTTTTGGAGCTGTTTTAGTTTTCCTCCATACAGTTCTTGGTGCAGAACCTCCCCGACTATCCAGTGGAAGACACTCCTGTAGGCAGTGACCCTGGGGACCAGCTCAGCGTGGGTTGTGACCTTTGCCCATCAGTTCTTTTGCTTTCTTCTCTGACAAGACCAGACCAAACCCTCAGAGACGGGGCCATCTGCTTAGCGATGCCCTCAGGAAGAGAGGCTGTCTCTGAACACAGGCAAACGACGGTCATGCAGAACCAATACTGTAAATTTATGTTAATCTCGTCCTTTCTACTTCTCTGGACCCTGGCATAATCTCCCATTTCCACTCACACCAAACTCTCAATGCTTTTATTTTGGGGTTAAGTTAACCTTTTCATTTTTCTCATGTTGTAGATTTTTATCCTTTCGCTGGATTTCTGTGTAACTGGTCCACACATCCTCTTACCCCAAACTTGTAAAATAGACTGTGATATCACCTAATGTAATTAAAACAAATTTCTCAATTAAAACATTCCTACCGTCCAAAGAAGGGAAGAAATGTCAATTTTGTGTGTTTTCCTTTCTGTTACAAAAATTACCTCAGCAGGCACAAACTCCTGTCACTCAAGCCAGCAGCAGAAGAGGGCTTTCCACTGCTCTGCCCCTTCCACCACCCTCCTCTCTGTGCTCTTCCTCCAACTGGCTACATCAGAAAGGTGTCCTGACTTCTCTGACCGAGACTTCTCCTTGGCCTCCCCTCTGTCTGTTAATCCCTTGAGGCCAATTGTCCCCTTGTCACCGCTTTCTCGAGCAGCACTGCACACTATTGTGCTTTTCCAAGTGCCTGAGCACACTCAAGCCCCTCTGGAAAACCCATGTTCCCCTGAGCCCACCAGCATCACTCCCATGCTGGGCTGGGCTCCCTGGAGCTCCACTGGGGCTGCAGTTGCTGACACCAACACTCCCCACATGTGGAGGCTTCAGTGACACAAGCAGCACTTTTTCTGTGACAGATTTCTCCAGCCTTGCTGGCACTTTTCCCTGCAGTTTGTAATCAGCTCTAGCACATGGACATTGTGGGAAGGGGCATCTCCTGTTGCTGAGCTTGAGATCCTCAGAGCAACAGGGAAATTAAAGGCATCATTTTACACCCTGGATTCAGGCACTGGGTTTGTGTGGGAGGGATTCAGAGTAAGTATTGTTTAGGGGGTTTGAAGCTGGACCATTAATCCCCATTAGCCACAACAACAACTTTCTCTCCAGACCTCACTGATGGATCCCAGCCTGGAGCACCTGCAGGGCAGAGTCTTGTCAGCAGTGTGACCCATCCTAGGCCAGGCTTCAGCGACACCAGCCAAAACTGCACCCAGCACAAACAACAGCCAGTGAGGGTGGGACCTCTGTCCAAGAGGAGACACAAAGGTATCCAAAAAGGAAAAACAAAAAAGGCTGAAGGTCTTGAGAGCAGGTGTCTTTGTGTTTAGGGCAGACACCCTGCTAGACCCACACAGGAGGTGTCCAGCAGAGACAGGGAGCAGGTACCACCTCTGCCAAGCTCGGCTACAACCAAGGACTGAGCCAGAGCACAGGGACAGATGCTCTCAGTGGGTCTGAGTCTACCCTGCTGCCTTTTCCTTCTAATGGCCAATCATATCCTGGGCTGCATCCAAAGCAGCACAACCAGCAGGTCAAGGAAGATGATTCTCCCCCTCTACCCCACTCTGGTGAGACCCCACCTGGAGTGCTGCATCCAGCCCTGGGGTGTCAGTACAGGAGAGACATGGACTTGATGGAGGAGGTCCAGAGAAGGCCACAAAAATGATCAGAGGGAAGGGTCAGCTTGCCAGTGAAGATAGGCTGAGACAGATGCGGTTGTTCAGCCTAGAGAAGGCTCCAGAGAGACACTTCTGCAGCCGTCCAGTATTTGAAGGGGCCTGTAAGAGATGGGAACAGACTTTTTAGTAGGGCCCGTAGCTATAGGACAAGGGGTGATGGCTTTAAACTCAAGGACAGTCCATTTAGATTAGATATAAGGAAGGAATTTTTTAGGGTGAGTGTGCTGAAACACTGGAACGAGTTGCCCAGATCAGGTCAGATCAGTGGATCAGCACCTGACCTGGCTGGAGATGTCCCTGCTCATGGCAGGGGGGGGTTGGACTAGGTGACCTTTAAAAGTCCTTTCCAACCCACATCATTCTGTGAGACAAGCTGTGAGCTCCCACACCCGCTTAACCTCGCCGGCGCCTGCGGGGCCGCAAGTGGCCCCTGACACGCGTGGCTGAGGCTCCCGCCGGGTGAGAGCCCTGGGAGAGGATCCCGGAGGGACGCGGGGCCTGAGACGGCCCGGGGGAGCCTCCGGAACCCCTTCCCCCCGCGCCCGCCCTGCCCGGGCTGGCCCAGTTTGCCCAGTGTGCCCAGTGTGCCCAGTGTGCCCAGTGTGCCCAGTGTGCCCAGTGTGCCCAGTTTGCCCAGTGTGCCCAGTTTGCCCAGTTTGCCCAGTCGGCTCAGCCGGAGCTGGCGGGCCCCGCTACGATGGGTCACTGGCGCCCTCCAGTGGCTCCGTGGGGAATAGCCGGGAGCAGCTCACCCGCTCCTGCTCAGGAACCGCCTCTCCCAGAACGCGCCCAGGGCCGGCATCAGCCTCCCTGAGGCACCGCAGCAGCAAACGGCCGGGCCGTAGGACAGGGGTGACACTGGGGTCTGAGCAGCCACCACCCAAAACCCAGGCAAAGGGCTCCGGGGTGCTCAGAGCAGCAGCTCGTTCTTGGCCCAGGCAGCTGCAGATTCCCTTCCCTGTCAGGCTGATGGGATTTGGGAGCCCTGGGAGAAGGGGCAGGAGACACGGACGTGTCCCGTGCCCAGGGCCCAAGCATGGCACAGTCAGATCTTGGCTCCCTTGTATGGGACAGCAAAGGTGCCAGTGAAGGGAAAAGCGGGGCTGGAAAGCGAGAGAGGGGAGCAGGAGGTCAGGGGTGCATGTGTCACCACTGCCACCAACCACCCATGTCCCTGTGGCAGTTCTGGCTGCAACCTGAAGGCAGCCTCATGCCACTCTCTGTGCAAAGTTTGGGGGTCACAAGTGAGTGCAAGGACCAACACAGTGATTCCCCCTCTTACTTACCAAGTAAGCTCCCACCTGGAAGTTCACGAGCTTGGCAGGCATCTCTGGGCCACGAAGCTGCCCCCAGCCAGGTCCACATGCAGGGCTCTGCACGAGGGAAAAGCTCTGTGGTGGAAGAGAGGCAACTTTGGCAAGGGCAGAACCTGGCTAAAGCCCCTGCGGAGCCTCTCACTACGCAGGGCCTTGCCCAAAGCCCAGGCAACTCACAAACCCCTGGCTCACTTGGAGCTGCTGCCTCCAGGCGCCTGTGGAGCCTTCGGCATCGGGCCGGCCAAGCAGCGCCGGGGAGTGGAACCAGCCGGGTTCGGCAGCCACCGCTGCGGGTGATTCCCGCCGGCAGCCCGACCTTCCCGGCCCGTGGTTCCGGGGTGTTCCGGCCTCGACAGCTCCCACAGCAGGCACCGGTGCCTCCCGGCCGCCGGCACACGTGGGGCATTTCTGTGAGAGCCAAGGAACGTGCTCGGGAGGCTGCTCCCTGCCAGCTTGAAAGTCACCACAGGGGTCTCATCCCCCACCTCAGGAGAGCCGTGAGCCACCCTGGCAGCCTTGGAAACCCAGCGGTGAGAGCAGAGCCTGGGACACAGTCAGGGGCCACAGAGGCACATCGGGAAGCGGAGAGAGCTGTGCACAGCTTGGGGGGCTGGCACACAGAGATGTAGGGTGAAGCTCCATCCTCACTACCCTCCAGCCATGTCTTGGCCTGGGAGCACTCCAAGCTGGGCTGTTGCACAACAGCGGGGCAAGCGAGGGAGAAGGGAGATGCACAACACCCTTTTGGCTTCACGGGAGCTCTCTGCATAGTTTTGGGGTCCATCACACCATAAGGCTCCCTGAAGCACAGCTGATGGCAATAGAACCACCCTGCGATGGGCTGCAGGGCTGGCTGTGGAGCAGGACCCTGCACTGGGTGTGAGAGACTCTTCCCTGTGTGCTGCCATGAAGGTGAGGGGAACAGGGCCGGCTCCTCCTCTCCACGGCAAGCACCAGGCTCTCACACCCCCAGCGCCCACCAGAGCCCTCCAGGCTGTCACCCACCCCGGCTGCTGTGAGAGCCCTCCGCTGCCCGCCCGCCTGGCAAAGCCACCGGGGCTCCCGCTGGCGTGTGCCCCAAATCTGCCCCGCCCAGTCAAGGCTCAGGTGGGGCGGCAGAACCATCCTAATGTGGTTAATGAGCTGATTCATGAAAGTTGCTGCCGAACAAAAGGCGCGCAAACAGCCCAGGGCCACGTTATGTTCGGTGTCTGCTTTGCTACTCTTACCTTCCCGCAGGTGCCGGTGGCGCAGCAGGCGGCGGGCAGGGCGTGGGGACAGCGAGCAGAGAGCGGTGGCAACGGGCAGCAAAGGGGTCAGCAACATCTCACCCAGTGCCATCCAGTTCAGCAGCACTGGGAGGAGACAGGAGGCCCAGGAAGGTCTGAGTCCTCCTGCTCCTTTTTGGGGGGCACAGATCCCACCCCTGGGTTGCCGAAGCAGAGCAGGCAGAGCCCCAAGCAGGCACTCAACCACTTGGACACAGGGATTCACTGCCAAGTGACTTGAGCACAGTTCTGTCTCTCCCCAAGGACAGAAGGAGGGCAGCTGGAGCAGATACAGGATTCACAGCACCCTTTTTTCAATCCAAGGTGCCCAATACCTCCTGCCATAGGGAGCCTCTGCCCACCAGCCCTCCGTGCTACAGGAACCTGGCTGCAATCCCTGTTAGGCTCAGCAGCTGCCTCACCCAGAGCAGGTCTGACATCCACATCCACAGCAGTACTCCAAGAGAGGGGCCAACCATCACCACGGCCTCTTTGGAAGAGCATTCCATTCTTATGGCATCCAGCTCTGTGCCAAAATCCTTCCTGCACCACCCCCTACACCAGAATCCTGCCTGCTTTCCCAGCACCTCAGTGCCAGGCAGGGTGTGGAGAGTGGCAGACACCCAGAAGGGGTGACAAGCTGAGACAAGCCGGGGACACAGAGTAAGGGGATGAGAGGGCAGAATAACGGTGCTGGGGTCCTGGTGTCCCCACAGCCAGGCTGGAAAGGTCTGACATTGCCCTGAATGTGAGAAAGGGGAACAGTGGCAAGTTGTGGGAAGGGATCGTGCTTCACCAGGTATGGAAGATGGGCCCCAAGAAACTGCTGGGGATGCAGGAGTGAGGTGAAGGCCCTGAGGGTGAGGGGCTGACAGAGCTGGAGCCACCTGGCTG
Source organism: Hypocryptadius cinnamomeus (assembly GCA_013400635.1). Taxonomy (NCBI): domain Eukaryota; kingdom Metazoa; phylum Chordata; class Aves; order Passeriformes; family Zosteropidae; genus Hypocryptadius; species Hypocryptadius cinnamomeus. Next base: position 43,016 of record VYZP01039755.1, on the reverse strand, counting down.
ATAGAGAAGCAAGTGTTCCACGGAGAGGGCAGGGCCCAATTTCCATGGGAGGAGGTGGCAAACCCGGCAGCTGAGGCCAGATACATTTGGCTCAGGAACTGGGAACGTCTGCGCCCCTTGATGTTTCCCGGAATCCTTGCAGGAAATTCCCTGGCACAGAGCAGGAGCACGGGGGAGGTAGTTCCGGCTGCCCCGGGCCAGCAGCCACGCTGTGCCGCCTGTTCATCCCCATCACCACCAGCCTGGCTGCCTTTCCTGGCAGGTTGGCCTTGGCAGCACGACCCAGGAGGCGGGACAGCCGCGGCGTGTCCCCACGGCGCTGCCGTGGCTCTGGGGCGGCGCGGGGCTCGCCCATCCCGCAGCACTAGATGGTGCTGCAAGACAGCGCTCTGCCCGGTGCACGGCCCGGCGGGGAGGGCTCTGCTGGCGGTCACCGCCTCGGCCGGGGCCCCGGCAGAGCCACCGAGGCCAGCTCGGGCCGGCCCCACAGCAGGCGGGTCACCCGGGATGGGACGTGCCACCAGCTGTGCCCCAGGAGAGGAGCGGCCCCAGCTCTGGGCTGGACACGGTGTTCCTCGGAGCTGGGATGGGGTGTCCCAGCATCAACACAGGCACCGACGCCTCCGTGCCTCACGCTGCCTTCATCCCTCTTTCGACCATGCTCCTGCCAAGCTGGGGATGCACAAGTCCCCAAGGCCGCAGCAAACGGGCTGGTGAGGCTCCCCACGGCCACACAGTCCCCAGCCTTTGCTGGGGACCTGTCAGCTCTGAGGGGTGCCCACGGCCATCCCACAGAGTGCAGGGAGCACCAGCTCGAGTCCCTGCTTGGGGACAGGTGTCCCGTGCTCATCTCTTCCCATGGCAGTCCCACAGTCCCGCTCCTGCCTGCTGCTCGCTTCCCCAGATGCTGCTCCAGAGCTGCAGCCCTGCTCCACAGTCTGTCCCAGGGATGGAGCTTCAGGCTGGGGGCGCCCCCAGGGAAGCAGCACATCCTCACCTTGGGAGTAGGGATAAGGGGGACTAGCCCCAAGATGGGAAACCAGCCAGCCCCTGCAATTGCTGCGGTTTGGTTCAGCCAAAATTGGCTCTGCGGCCTGCACGGCACCATCCCTGCAGGGGCTGCAGCCCACGGCAGCTGCTCTGAGCCCTCGTGTGCCCCCAGGGCCTCACTTGGTGGCAGAGACAACCCAGAGCAGGGTGTCCAGCCCCATGCAGGACCACACTCCCTGCCACTCCAGACAGGGCATTTAGAGCCACGTCCCTCCTCTGCCTGTGGATCCAGGGCGTGGCAGTGCCCCACAGCTGGACAGGGAGCAGGTGCCTTGTTCTTGCTATGGGTCATTGTCCTCCTCAGCACGGCCTGTGGGTCATGTGCCCACTGAGCACTGGGGTCTCCAGCTTTGGGCACAGGCTGCAGCCCCCTTCACACCTCCTGTGAGCCCTGATGTAGGGGTGCTGCTTCCCAGCTCCATGAGGGAGCAGGGCCACGAGCCTGCTCTGCCTGCAGCAAAGGAGAAGAACGCAGGGAGATGCCCACAAATCCAGGGCAGAGTGAGCTGCAGGACCCACATCTCCACCCAACACCCAGGCAGAGCCCCTTGCCTTCAGGCCTCTCTCTGGGTAGGAAAGGACACACGTAAAGATCCCATCCCTGTGGGTTCTCCAAGAGCAAATCAGGTTGTGCTTTCTCAACCCCCAGCTGTTCCACTTGCACTGTGCTTTCTTAGAAAAGGAATGCAGGATCCTCTCCAGGTCCACATCTGCTCTGAAGGACAGCACTGGACGCTTACTCCAAGGTCTCTTCCTGGCCCACATACAGCACAGCACTGTGGAGCGGCCTCTGAGCCCACCAACCCCTGCTTGCCCACCACCCCTCCCTCTGTGGCTCCCCAGTCAGCCGTGAACAGGAGCCACAGCCCTCAGCAGGGTCTGCAAAGCTGAGGGTCTCTCAGCCCTTCCTTCTGCTCTCCTGGCCTTTGGAGAGGATCAGCTCAGCCAGAGAAGATGGAGCAGCCATGGGCACAAGGATGGAGGATTCACAGGGTCTGCACAGGAGCTCCAGGCAGCCCAGCTCTGCTCCCTCTCCAAGGCTCCCACCCACAGATGGGGAAAGGATTGGGGTGATGACCCCAAGAAGATCTGGCTGTGGGGGAAAAACATCCAGCTGGGTTTCAGAGCTCAAGGACCTCTACTGGGCTGGGGACAGCCAGGTCCCTCCAAGTGCCAAGTCAGGGCCCAGGGACAGAGCTGCCCTGGCTCACTGAGGGGGACAGGCTGAGGGGACACAGCAGCCCAGGATGAGACAGGAACAAGATGTCCCACTTCTGCTCTTCAGCCTGGGCTGGTCTTTCCTGCCCACACCAGGCAGCTCTTGAGACAAGTACACAAACATTCCTGAGCCATTCAGGAGGCACATACTCGTTGGGTTGAGCCATGACTGGCCAAGGCCCTGGGCTTCCACAGCCCGCTCCTGAGGGGTCTGTTCCAATGGGACACCTCACATCCTGAGCCAGGTGGCAATTGCTCCACCACAGGAGCAGCTCTTCATGTCTATTTTCAACAGCAACCACTCAAAATTGCTTCTGTGTTTGTGAGCTTGAGGAGTCATGCCTGGAAGGCAGTTTCACTCGTCAGCCTCTTAAGCTGATGCCGATTATTCACCCAGACACAAACTGCACCAGTAACCAACCCCAGCCTGTGTCTTGCTTGCAGTCCAAGCCCTGCATTCCCCACAGGCAGGTTCTCCACCAAGCCCCCGAGGTGCTCCAAATTTCATGAGGGTTGTCAAGATGCAACAAGAAGTTTTGGATGAGGCTAACCAGAAGCTACAGCTGGTGCAGGACAACTAACCCACTACGAGCAGGTCAGGACTGGAGGCAGCTGTGCTGACCCAGGCTCAGTCCAGTTGTCCACAGGGCATGGGCTCAGCCCCAGTGGTTCTGCTGGCCGTGACCTGTGGCAGGACAGCTCCACTGCAGTGATGTGCATCAGGCCAACCACATGGGAGTTGCTCTCAGTCCACCTGGTTGTTGAGCCGCACAGAGGTGGCTTCAGCTGAGGCCTAGACACAGCAGAGTCCTTGGGAAGGGCTGTCCTTGGTTTAAGTGGCCACTGGAGCACATTGGCACAGCCTGAGTCCCTCCCGGCACATACGAGGCTCTCCTGATGCTCCCTGCTGCAGCTCTCCCGATAGTTCATGTGGGAGCTACCTCACCCATCTTCAGAGGTCAGCAGCCACCTCAGGACAGCTCCATCCACTTGCCTCCAGAGTCTCCAGGACAAGTGTGATCAGTAGCTCAGCAGGAGTCGGATCCCTCATGACCTGTGGTGTCTGCAGGCAAGGGGCGGCACTGGCAGTTCTGCTCTGCAGGTCACAGCTGAAGTGTGCCCTGTGACACAGCTCTGGCTGAGGGCCCCAGCACCGCTCCGTGCCTGAAGGCACGCCATGGCTGCATGCTCTTCACCTTCCGTCCTGTGGCGTCAGCCCCCACAGAGCCCAGCTCGGGCCTCCAGGCAGAGCTGGGATCATCTCCTGGACATCTGAGGCAGGTGGGACTCTCCAGCTCCCAGTGGGCAGACCCTGGCACAAGGCCGACTCCTCAGGATCATCGCCAAGATCTTCACAGGCACCTTCAGCTGGCACAACTCCTGCAAGCCTTTTCCTGCTGGGGGGACCTGCTGCTCCTGGCCCCTGTCCCAAGACATTACCCAGGTGAGCAGTCCCTCGAGCATTTTGGGTTCACTTGTCCCCTGTGGCATTGGGCACCAAAAAACCACCACATTCCACCTACATCCTTCCAGGACCCTGCAGGTGGGAGCCTTTTCCAGTGGAACCACCTTCAAGAGCACCACCACTCCTCCATCCTGGGGTGACCCCGAGTGCTGGGACAGCCCAGCAGATGAAGGGCCTTTATAGCTCCTGGCAGGGCGTGGCTGCCCCTGATTAGCTGGGCCAGGCAGCAGGCAGCAGCTCCTGATTGGCTCAGCACAGCCCCGTCGCGCTGTGATTGGTGGGCTGCTGCTGCAGGGGGTGAGGCAGCAGCAGTGACAAATGGCAGCACGTGGTTGGTTGTGGTGTAGTGCCAGATGGCAGCGCATGATTGGTCAGACCAGGGTGTTGCTTGGTTGTGATTGGTGGAGGCAGCATGCGGGAGGAAGGGCCAGGTGGCAGCACGGGATTGGCTGGTTGGCTGAGCCGCCACGTGGGGATTGGCTGGGGCTGGGATCCCTGCAAGGATCCATGCTCCGAGCTGTGCCTCAGCCCCAGCCCTGGCAACGCCAGAGCACCCCCAGGGTCATGGGGTGGCAGGGGCAGCCAGAGCCACTGGGACCAAGCCACGAGAGGGCAGAGATGGGGTGCAGAAACACCAGGACACGTCGGGGTGACAAGGGGGGGGTTTGCCCTCTCCATCCCCACTGGCTGCAGGGCTCACAGCAGCCGGGTGTAGAGCAGGGGCTGTAGGGCTGGGGGTCACTCTGACCTGCCCCCACACTCCTGGCTGCTCCGTGCCCTACCCCACATTAATACGCCCACCCGGGAGGCTGGGGGCAGCCTCCAGTTTTACCCCACACCAAAATGGACGCTATGACCCAAGACCGCCAGGTCTTTGGGGGGCTGCAGGGCAGACAAGTCATTCTCTGCAATGGGGACAGTAAGGCCACCGCTCCCTCTCTTCAACCCCTGGGCCCTCACACCAGCTTTGTGTGTGCCGGGTCCCCCCATCTCAGCGGCACCTGGAGCCAGTTCTTGGCTATGCAGCTGCAGCTTATTTGAATAATTTGCCTTGCAAATCTACAAGTACCAGCTTGAGTCTTGCACCATGAGCGCCCATCCCATCGTGATGCAGGAGCCACGCATGGGGCAGCCGCGGTGAGGACACAAGGATGTGAATGCGACTCCCAGCACTGCACAACAAAGCCCCACCCAGCAGCACGGTGACACCGAGCAGCGCCGTTTGCCACTCCCATGATGTCCCATCCCATGGGAGGACTGGGTAACCAAAGCTAGTGCTGCCTCCAGCCCTGCCACAAGCTCCCCTCACCCTGGCAGGGCTGGATGGGGCCTGTGCACAGAGCAGTAAATCTGGTAAGCTATCAGCCAGCACCACGATTCAGTGGATAATTAAGGTGTAAGTGCAGAGTAAGTGACCTGGCTGCTCCTGGAGATCAGAACAGGCTGTGACCCTCACAGCCAGTGCATTAAATGCACATTGGTTCCTCTTTTTTTAAAAAAAAAAAAAAAAAAAAAGTAAAATATGAATCATGCCCCAGCATCTGAACACTGACTGCTGGGATTGCAGCGTGAGAGGAGGAAACGAGACCATCTGGTGAGGCTTTGGCACAGCCTGGATCAGTAGGGAAAGGGGACTCCCTGGAGCCAGGGCGAGGGTTTGGGAGCAGAGATACAAAGCAGGTTCTTGCAAACGAACTCCACACACCTGGCAGAGCAGGCTGAGCTTTTCCAAGCTCCAACACCCTGGAGGAGGGAGGAAAATGAGATGGAGGAAGGTTAGAACAAAGCAGCAGAGGCTAAGGCTAAGTTAAGGCCATTTTGGTTTGTTAGAGCACACAGACAAACCTGAGCCTGTCTCCCCCGAGTCCCACTACCAAACCTTGAATATGGCACCCCAGAAATTGCTGGGTGACCAGTGCAGGCTGGAGCATCCCCCCAGGACCAGTTCTGGCTGAATCCAATCCCTGCTGACACTGACTCCTGCTCCACTGCCAGCAACACTCAAGCCCCAAAGGAGGGAAGGTATTTACATGGCCTGAGCTCTCCCCACCTCATAACCAGGGGTCAGTCACCTGCAGCAGATACTGCAAGGAAGGATTTTGGAGATGGGCTTCTTATCCCCACTACACAAGCCCAACCAACAAATCTGGCTGCAGACAGAACTGCTGAGCAAACCACACCCAGGCCCCCACACTCCCTGTCCATGTTTCCCAGTCTAACCCATCTGTACCTCTTGCCAAGGGCAGCCAGAGCATGCAGGATCATGCAGAGGCCATGCTGGGGACACTGGTGCAGCTCTCCACAGGAATACAGCCATGGAAAGACACTGCCTCCCCTACCACCATGGCAGCAGGGGGAAAGGACAGCCCCCAGACCCTCCCCATTAACATTCTGCACCCCTCTCTTTCTTCCCAGCCCAAGTCCAAAGCAAAGAAAGAAAGGAGATAAAGAAGGGAAGAAATAAATAAAAAACTAAAACAAATGAAAACTAAAACAAAAAGCAGCAGTTGGGAGGCAGCCTTGTTAGGACAACTCAGCAAAATAAAATTCCGGTTTATTGTTGGACAACATTGTTTCACACATACATCAAACAGGCCAAAAAAAAAGAAAAAATAAAAATAAACAGCAACTTCATAGACAGAAAAAAAAAGAAAACCTTTTTATCTTTGGCCTTGCCACCTCATACAAACCACGATCTATGGTACAGCTAAAGTACATACACAAAAAAAGTTACTGGAATGCTCAGAATAAGATTGTAATTTTTTTTTTTTTTTTTGCATTTTTGTCTTTTTTAATTTTTTTTTTTTACAAGGTTTTGTTTTATTCTCCTTTGAGATAATGGTTTGGGCCTGGTCACACCACAAGTAAAGTCAGAGATAGGTAACAAGAGAGATATACACTTCAAAGCCCCCCTTTTGGTCAATCCGAGATCACTTAAAAATGGCGGACCTCCTAACAATATGTACAAAAATATAAAATGTAAATAAAAAATACAAACAAATTCTCCTTTAAAGTACTTTTAAGAAAGAAAGCAGGGCCTTGAAGTTTTGGTGCTCGGGGGGGAGAGGGTTTGTGGGGGAAGGGGGGTTTTTCTCTCCCCGCTAACGGGCGAATCGTTTCCATGTTCGTTGAGTGGCAGCGCCGCGCCGGGGGGCGGGGACGGGGTTCACTCTACTTGGTGAGGATGACCACGGCGGAGGGGGGAGGAAGGGGTGTGTGAGGGAAAGGGGGCTGCAATGGGAGTCCCAAGGGGAGACCCAAGGGTGAAGAGGACGCGCTGGCCTTTTTTGTTGGTTTGTTTTCCTCCTTATTT